>JAAVUD010000118.1:0-172232 GCA_014898915.1 Fusarium chlamydosporum
CTCGAGCCTTATTTGTTAAGAAACAACCGACATTGATTAGGCAAGGGCTTTTGTAAAGTTGAGATAAGCCAACTGGGTGAGCTCAATGACAGACAGTTATGCTTGAAGAAACCTGACAGTGTAGTGTATTCTATGTAGAAGCATTAATCTGTCAGTTAAAGCATAAACGCTTTCATTTCTTGGCAGTTCGGTACTAAACAGACGGGTATCTCCTTTTTATGCCCGTCGCCTGTCGATCATGAACGAATAAAGAGCTTGGCATGGACGAGACCATCTCCACTCATAAACGGCCCAACATTCACTGGCCCATCGTACAGGCTTTTTGATGGGGACAGGATGTTATGCTGTCACTCCGTATAGAGGAATGGACAGACGGACGAGGAGTAGTTAGTAATGGGAGGCCTTGAGGAGGAGGAGGAGGGAGGATACACAAGAGTGGCGCGTGTTACGGCTGCACAGCCACACAGCCACATCACGCCTCCCAAAGCCAGTTCATCATCGGGCTACTCATAACGAATCGAGTCCGAGTCGGGCAAATCGAGCGAGCATCTAAACTAAACAGGTATCAAATGGTCCCCAACAAAAATACCAATACAGATATTCTACTAATCTCGTTTCATTCTTCAAAATGGTCAAGACGTAAACTGAGTATCTTTTTGACTCAGTAATTGTCGTTAAAAAAGAGTTATTATCATCCTATTTAGGTAGTGAATCTTGAATTGTTCAGCCAATCAAATTTAACTTTGCATGTTTGCCCAGAAATCCTTCAACTGCCACTTTATGCAGCCAGGGTCTTGAGCATAGAAGCCAAGACCAGCCAAGCCGAGTTGAGCCAAGAGAAGATGATTGAGTTCATAAATTTTCCGACATTCTTTGCGACAGCTATACGAATAAGCACGAAAGAAGAACTTTTTGATCAGGCGGTATTGCTCAGCCTCTAACGTTATTGGCTAGTCCCTTTAAGAGGCATTATAGGCGAAATGCGCGACAGTCCATGTAATCAGGTACAGATTTTTCAATCATGATTCATTAATTTGGCCTCAAATATCACGCGCATTGTATTCTGAAGTTGAATCTTGTATCACATGTTATTAAGCGGCGGCTTAAACTCCCGGTTGGAGTGATATTGCTTCGCCTCACCCGTTGGCCGAGATAGCATCCGGGGCTTCCTCATGGCGGTATAGTAACACCAATGGCGTTTGTTTACAAAGCTATCATCAATCAGTAATGGCCCAGTAGGCTGTGCTTGTTGTGTTACTCCAATATTTAACCAACCAAATATGCATAGCTTGTCATTTCATGTGGAAGCTCTACGACCTACCGAGTAAGATCAGGCATTATCGATCTCTAAGCCACATTCAAAAACGCACATGTAGATCGGTATTGGAAAAGTCGATGCGTCAACATGCATGATACTAACTTCATGATTCCATACTCTACTTGGCATGTGCCTTTTCTTCTCAAACATCACCAAAACCAGTGTTGACCCCTATTCAGTTGTTCCTTAGGCCAAGGCATAAAGAAAGTACCCGGACACTCACACTTCCGAACGAGCCGATGCATCTGCACATACACCTTCGCCTGCTTTATTGCAATCTCGAAAACGCGGCAGGCAGGCTAAAAAATGATTCGCACACTAGCTGTGACATTATACTAAAATACAAAGGACGACAAAAGACTCTATAATAGCTTCAGGTGACTAAGTAGAGGGTTCAGGCTATTATTTCTGTGAAGCCTTCCGTACGTAAGGATTATTATGCAATCCACTTACGTCCTCCCTTAAGCACTGATCGATAGAGAAATTGCTTCTTTCTCGTGTTACAACCAAAGTCTTATGCCGTGGCTAATATGAGCCTCGTTCGTTTAAAGGACCAACTGTCGTAACAGATGCGGGCCAGTTCCTGAGTATGCCCACACTACTATTCTGTTCCGTCCTTCTGACTCTGCCCAAAGTAAGACCAGATCAAGAAGCCTCGACGGTACACTAATACACCATTGCCAAAAACTGTAGTCGAAAGGCAGATTTGACGTAAGGTGTATTCGAGCAAATGCAGATTACCCTATAGCTACCCGATCCCAAGATTGGAGCCAACATTTAAAGGCTGACAGGTCGTGAGCTCGATGCGTAGGATTAATATTCGTCTCCTTGATAATATGCCAAAGATGCCTAATCGTTTACTAAACGAGCCCACGAATGTGAAATGGTTTGCGGGCCGTAGGTCATCTCTCAAAATGATGAACACAATCTCAATCTCACGTAAGTGATCAGAATACACCCTGGTATAGTTGATACCATGAAGGGCAACCTCCTTAATCGGTGTTACATCAAAACCTCCCGAGTGACATTCAATTTACAATCACAAAACTCCATTTCTCTAGATGAAACATTAGTACTTTATCTTCATCCGGGTACATCACCAGAACGTTATGTTTTACACAAACAGCACAGCCTCCTTCTCATCTAAAAGTTCCCTGCTTCCGTACGGCACAGCAGATTTCGAACTGCCTTAATGATAAACTCACAAAAGAAATTTACAATTTGATGAGCATGAAAACGGTTGTTTATCAGAATAAAGCGGTCTTGAAGTTTATCCCGCTTCCAACTCCACTGTATCGTGGCTGTGTACTTAGTTCTTAACCCAAATCGGGGAGCTGTTATCCTTCTCTTGAGCAATAGATCCCCATGAGGTGAGGGGTTATGTGCCAACCCAGTCAATATATTACATGTGTAACTCGTTCTGGTTTAACCACATTATGCAAACTCTGTACTGTTGGATCGATGGTAGCCGGGCAACGATGGAGTACAAGATAGCAAATGCAAGGCTCCGAGTCAGGCTCTGCACATATTGCTCACAGCTTCCTCCACAGGCGTTTGTATTGCACGACAGGCTCTCCTGGAGCAACAGAAACAAGGGGGAAATGTATGGGGGTGTGTGTGAAACAAAGAACTTTTGAACTCCCGAATAATATCTACATGGCGATATGACGGTGACTGCCTGACTGACTGCTCTTTTGACTCATTGAAATTGGTGTATGTTGCCCTAACGGCGTCCCAAATCCACCTTACGGACAGGGACCATATCCTCAGCACCCTCTTGGCTCTTAAGTGAGCTTTCGATGCCAAAGAATGGCGCAACACCATGCCTCATCACGCCCTTCCAGAACCCAGACACTATCTCCTTCAGATCACCTCCAGTCTGCTTGAAATCAGGGAAGGCATTCACCTCAAGTAGCCATGCAGTGCCCTGAGCATCCACCAGGAAATCTAGACCGTAGACTTCGAAAGCATTAGGCATCGTCTGGAAGTGGATTGGCATAGCCTTTGCCGCAGCTTCAAAGATCTCGCCAGTCACATCACAAATCTGACGGAAGATATCGTCTTGCATGTCGCTCGATAGAGGCAGATCCCAAAAGCGACGAACAGTGTTTTCGTTGGGTGAATCTTGGAGACATGTGTTGGTAAGAAAAGACTCAATATCTTCTGGTGCATCTGCAGGTGCAGTGTAGGGCTTGCCAGCGAAGAGTGCAAGCATATGCTTATAGACCCAGACATCAAGGCTTCCGGTGCACATTACATATGTGCGGATGTGGAACTTGCGCTTCTCCCCATCAACCAGCAGTGGTGGGTGGATATATGGCTGCGCGACAAAGTGTCGTAGATGAGAAGTTGTAATATAATCGCCGTCATCGTCCTTGTCGGCAACCTCCTCATCATCGTCGGTGTCGGGCTGGTCCTCTTCCCAGATGTCAAAGATGTTTTGGAGCTCATCCATCGAGCTAAAGAGCTTGATGCCCTGACCTCGATCGCTCATGCCTGGCTTCAGGATCCACCACTCCTTAGAGTTAGGATCTGATTGCTCTTCATTGCGATCCATACTCTCTCTAAGATCAAAGGCCTCCACCAGAGCATCGTCCAGAAACTCGGCAAAGTCGACCTCGAAGGCTTCGCTGCGCTTGATGTGCTTCTTCAGAATAGACTCAGGGTGCTTTGCAATCCAGTGATCCACGGTAGTAGACAAGAAATGTTTTCGAATAAGTGCCTTTCGAATCATATAGCTGTTGATGAGAGTTGTGCGTTCATGGCTGGCAGCATACTCAAAGTCGATGGCTTCGTATGCGGTAATCTGCAGGATATTTTCCTCCGAAGGGACTATCTTCGCAAGAGCTGGCTCGTCGGATTCTGGTACTTCAGTGATCACATTGAAAAGCCCCTCGGGGAAAAGGGAGTCCAAGGCGGAAAGAATGAGTGGCTGAACGTAAGAGTCTTCGTAAGATATGACAGCTTGGACCGAAGGGCCCTTGGGCCGCAATGCCATCTCCTGCTTGGTCTGGTTTGCCACTGAACCCGAATCCCTTTATAAAAAGTAAGAATGTATCTATTGGTAGTCTTGATAGAATACAGGCATTGTGCTTCTCTCCTAGCCCTGCCCGCCACATATCACTTGATCGAGGGTACTTACAGTTCAAGCTCTTTCTGCTTAAATTCTCCAGCACCATGCATGAAGTTCGCCTTGAGGGGAGTGATACTAGACCAGTCAGTAATGTCGGCTTCTCGCAGTGGACAAACATACCTTGTCAGTCCTTCCTTGACGGCCCATCCATCGTTACCCGGCGCAGACTCTTCCACACTCTTGTATACATCAGTAAACCTTGGTGCCCACTTGAAATGCTTATGGGCGTGGCCCTTTCGCGAGCCAGATCGTTCTGCATCATCCACCTCACCGTCCACGCCCTCGCGTATCCTCTCTTCTTCCTCGTTCTCGTCTCCAGCCTCACCCTCAATCTCTTGGAAGCAACCACCTTCTCGCCAGTAGTTCTGCAGAACATTTGTCCATATGGCCTTGTTGTTTTCCAGACCTTCTACCAGGGGAACGTTGACACTATAGAGGTCCGCGCCTCCGTCTGTAGGCCACTGTTTGTAAAGGGTCTCAATAACCTTGACACTACGGCGGCAAGCAGCCTCGATGATGACTGGGTCGTGGTTTCTGGTGAAGAAAGCAAAACTCAGAGCGATAGACTTCTTCTGGCAAACAGCAGCCTCCAGAGCGGCACCTAGCGTTCCTGAACTGAGAGCAAAGACAGCAGTTGTGTTTCTGCCATAGTTGGGTCCACTGACGACAAGATCGATAGGCCCTCGATCCTGGAAGAAGTGGTGAAGACCAATCTGGACGCAAGAAGCCGGTGTTCCGTCAATCAAGATCCATTCTTCAACATCACCTGAAGGAGAGGGTCGATGATGAGTGGTACCTGGAGAATCCTCACCGTGGACAACAGAAGAAGGACGGTAGTACAGAGGCTTGAGGGTCTGGCCAATCATGTGTGCCTTTCCAATCCATGACCTCTGAGTGTGAGGAAGGCATACAGAAACAGTGTGACCGGCCTGCTGAAGCTGCTGGATAAGACAGTGGATGTAAGGAGAAGAGTGTGGTGATGGCGGGCCATCGTCATTGGTGACGAGGATATGCATTTTCAGCTGCAATGAGAAGGCAGGCGATTAGTTTAAGCTGTCCCAAGTGTCAGTAAGAAATTTCTCCGAGTACAGAAACAAAACAGAAAAGAGAAGATCTAACTCACTCGCAATGCCTGTTATACAGTAACTACGCAGAGTATTTGACGGATAGACGTTGGGCAGAACGGAATCGATGAGGGGCATCCACGTGGGGCAGGAGCGCTAAAGTAAGTCAGCACGTCACAGAATCACTTCCAATTGGCGATTGGTATTGGCAAGTACGGGCACGAATGGGGGAAACTCATGTTATTATCATGAACTTGTCTGATTTCTTTATTCGATCGACTCGATCATGAAAAAAAAAAACTACCTAAAAACCGGGGCTCACAGAATCGAAGATGTGCCTAAGGAAAAATTCCTTATCAAATCAAACCAGACCAGACCAGCCGATACCGTACCAAAAAGAATAGAATAAACCGAAAACAGACTCGGGCTTGCTTCACTTCCACTGCTGAGGTCAGGTATCAGTCAACCAACCAACTAATCAATCAATGCGTCGTCTTCCTATGCGAATACATTCCATCATCTCTAGCAGCCTGCTAGTCCTTTTGACGCTCTAATTCCATCCAACGCCGTGATAAAGCCAGTACTAATTTCCATTACAAGGCGAAAGGTAGGGAAACCCATATGCAGAACTAAGAATTGTCGTAGGAACAGCCACTTGACTGTGATGCGAGAATGTGGTAAAAAAGCAAATGCAACGCCTGTAAATCGAAAGGGTCAACCTAAACGCGGGTACGTTTGGTCTCCCTGGTGTCAATGCTCTCGCCCGATCGTTTGCGCGACGGTGATTTGGGGACGCTTTCCTTTGTTCGTCGCCAAGAGTCGAAGGGGCTTCGCTTGCTTGGCGGCTTGACGGGCGTGCTCTCATCCGCCAGTTTGTTGGTAGATCGAGTCACTCGTCGAGTAGAAGGTGGTGAAGCTGGAGCGAATTTGGGCGCTTCAGGAGTGGATGCGCGCTCTTTCTTGGGCACTGATGGCGTCGCTGGGCAAGCCACTTCCTCGTCATTTTCCTCGACATCCGTAACGGCTTCTTCCTCTTCAATTTGCTCCTCCGTCTTCACATTCTGGAAAAGGAGGCAAGGCTTGATGGAAGCTCGTGTCAAAGGACGGCTAAGATGGACCTCTGGATCTTCTTCCGCAGTTCGGAGCTCATCCAAATCTTCGGTCTCCTGTTCAGACCATTTGCGAAAGAATCTCTTTCCACGGCTGTCCAAGTTAGTATTGTGTCTTTCAGTGATGTTGAGTTTGGTGGAAAACTTACAATGTGTACACCATACCATCCTTACGGTCGGCGAGCTCATCCACAGTCTTTACGCCTTCTCCCGGAACCTTGACCTTGCGCTTGTCCTGACGTTTGCTAGGTGCAGCACGGGGCGCTTCACTGTAGAAAGGGTTTTCTGAACTAAGGAAAGGGTTGTCTTCTCGCTCATCACGAACAGGAACTCGATCACGGCTATCGGTGAAGATCTCAATAGGCTCCTCAACCTCCTCCACAGCGAAACTCTCTAAAGAGGTGCCGGTGTACTTTTTGGCCGATCGCTTCCTAGGAGTCAAGGTTGCCTCATCGGCGTCAGAGCTGAAAAGATTACGGGCGACTGATTTGATATGGGCGGTTTTCTTCTCAGTTGGTGGCTTTTGAGGAGTCTTTGATGGTGTAGGAAGCATGCCAGCGGCGCCGATGATGGAAGAGCTGGATCGCTCATGAGTGCGACGGCTAGCACCATCTCGAGAAGTCTCGGCTTGCATGTTTTCTGTTGCGCGACGAACAAAATCGCTAACAGGCATGCGCTTCTTTTGCGTCATAGGGGAGGCGATAGCAGCGTTTAAGTGCTTGGTGGACTTTTTGGCGGTTTGAGGTGATCGAGGTTGACGGTTTGATGGGCCGGGAGATGGGGTCCTTGTTCGTTGTGATGAAATTCGTGCAGACTTGCGTGGTGAAAAAGGCTCCCAGTGGTCCTGGTAACCAAGGCGAGGAGTTGGCGGAGTGCGGATGCGGGATGGCGGTGGAGGAGTGGTAGAGCCGTGTGCGTCGGCCATGTTGATAGTAGGCTGCAGTGCCAAAATAATTGCGACCGTTGGTGTATTTTTTGTTATAACCTGAAGCTTAACCTTGGAATAATTGTATCGACTTGAGACTTAAAGTGCGTCCTCGATGGCTGCCAGGTCTACCCGAAAGGATTACGTCGAATTGAGGTTGTGAACTGATGTAATAAACAGCGCAGTTGACTCGGTGACTTGCAGTGATTGACTGCAAAAGGGGTATATAGTTTCAGAGAATAACAATAAGAATTGGCAGTGATGAAAGTCGCTTGCTAATAGTTGGAGTTGGCAGATTTAGAGATGAGTGTTTGTAGGGTAAGATGTTTACATTTGAATAAAGAGAATAATCAAAATGAGTGAAGTGGCTGGGACAGACTCTACCCTGGAGCGTGCGCCAACCTCCCAGCCTCCCTATTCTTGGTTGTGCGACCAGCTTTACCCACTAAAATGACAGCCCCATTACAACCTGAACGCGTCCGTCGGGTGAGCAACCCCGCCCAGACGCGTTGGCTACGCGACAGAATACAGCCAATCAAGGTGCAGCTATGAGGAATGAATTAAAGCAAAAGGTGGGAACAATAGAAATGCCCCTCATGAATTAAACAATGCTGTCGGTCGGTGTATGGCAACCCATTACTACCAAGTCAACAAGCGCCGATCTTGACCCTGCATGCGCCACAGCGTTTTCTACACAACTTCGAAACGTGTACTATCCGAAACATACGACCTTACTGCGACCATATACTGGCGCTTGCAGCTGAGGCTATCTCCAACAGAACGACCCGCTCCCGCTATACCCTAGCTACCCGCTATCATGACCGACGACACAACAGAATATACAGAGTCCAACATTTGGGAATCTCCGTCACAGGAAGTCGGACCGCCGACATCTCGTCCAAGGACTCCGAGAACCCCCAAGACACCGAAGACACCGACGCAAGAGCGTCCAGCGCCTATAGATCATGAGGCCGCGTTGCGCAAGGAGCTTGAAGGCGTCCGAAGTATTAACGAGTCCATTGAGGGCGTCATATCAACCCTGGAGCGCGCAGGAGGCAACATGAATGTATGTTTTTCATGGCACGAGTTGCTTGATGTTCACTGACCACCATTAGACCGTGCTAAGCACAGTCAACAACGCCTCTGTTCTGCTCAATACTTGGACGCGGATATTATCCCAGACTGAGCATAACCAGCGATTGATATTGGATCCTGGATGGAAAGGTGCAACGGAAGACCTGGCCGAGCAAGAAGCGGAGGCTATCCAAAGACAGCAAGCCGCTGAGCGAAAAGCTGCAGAAGAGGAAGAAAGGCGCGAACAATTGCGACAGCGCCGAGAAGAAGAAGAGGAGAGGAGAAGGCTCGCAGCATCGGCACCTGCGCGAGGTACAAGAGGAACCAGAGGACTTAGAGGCGCCACTCGGGCACGAGGTACTGCAAGGGCCGGAAGCTCAACCGCCACATCTGCAAGCAGAACATCGAGCATACCGAGTCGCGGAACATCCAATATCGGTCGAGGATTTGGTACGCGCCGAGCCAGAGGGGCATAACAGGGCCAAGTCGGGATACTCACGCTTTAATGACATATACCCAATAGATCTTCTTATTATTATTTCTTCTTGAAAAAGTCACTCATCTTTTTCATGCCTTTCGTGTTGACTTTCTTGAGATCCCGAACACCACGACTTTCCAGCGACTTCTTTTTCTTTTCCTCCTCCATCTTTCTCTTCTTTACAAGAGCTTCATCTTCATCCTCATCCAATCCACGCTTGCGAGAGTAATCGATGGAGTGTGCAGCCATAGCCTCGGCTCGCAGCTTAGCCAGCCTAGCCAAATAGTCATCCAGAGGCGAGTAATCCACCAGGGCCTCCTTCTTTAGCAACTCTTCCAGCTGGGTAGCAAGATCTTGGGCAATGTATCCTGAACAGACAAAACTGAAGGCGACTCGCAACCTCTGAAGAGACACAACTTCAGGAGAGGCCTGAATAGCACTGACGATATTCTCCGTGGTAGTCTCTTCGGTCACAGACGTGGCTGTTGTGGAAGATTGAGATACTTCTGTCTCCGTAGTGGCGGCGGTTGACTGAGATTCGTTTGAGTCTGAGGCTGTCGACGGTGATTCTGTCTTTGCCGATGTTGTAGTCTCTGCCGTTTCTCGCTTCTGTACAAGAATTGGCGCTTCAAGAGCCTTCTTCACAAACTTTTCCTCCATAGTTGGTGGTAGCCCTCCCTCTTGCATCCTCTGTGCCTTTTCCAATACGACCCTAGCCAGCTTGCTCTCGTTTATTCGAAACATGCTCTCGTCTCCCGCCTCGACAGTGTCGCAAACTCCAGCCATTCGGCTCTCTATAAGCCTCCGTGTCTTATCGCATCGCAAAATCTCTGATAGATGTGAAGAGTCCTGAGATAGCTTGTCGAAGTGGTCATCGCTGGAGAGGAATAGTCGTTTTCCTTCAGAGCTTTTTGACTGGGTTTCGGTCAATGCTGGGAGGACCAGGAATAGGGGGTCAATCAATGTAGCAAGGTACAGATCCTGACCCATTGATACCCCAACTTTGCTGGTGCTATCTTCGGAAGTCGAGTTTGGTGTAGTCTCGATCAGCCAGCTACGGGGTGTCGTCTTCGGTGGCGCAACTTTTGTGAATTCGTAGATGCCCGTCTCAGGACACACCAGGTATCTTGCGGGTCGGCCATGTCTGGGATGTGGAAGTGTGACAATACGCGAATCGGAGGAGGCTTTCGAAGGAAGAACGAAGACTTTGGAGGCGTTCTCTGCCCGAGGAGAGAGGCTAAACTTGGAGCCAGTGGTTTTGGGCTCCGAAGCTTTCGATTCCGATGGTGCGGTTTTCGTAGATCTCGTTCTCGCCATTGTGACGCACTTGTGTTTAAAGAATTAATATGGTATATAGTTACGGAAAGAGTGGTATTGTAGAATGAGTTTGATAGATAAAGGGCGACAAGAATGAACTGAAAGGAATGTTGATGCTCTCCAAATAAGACCGGCCTGTGATAGCAGTAGCAGCAGAGATCAAGCTGGGTGGGATCTAGACGAAGGGACCCATGTTGAATTAAACACGCTGAGACTGTGAGATTGGATTGAGACGCGTTGTGACGCGACTGTCGGTTCGGTTGCAGGGGTGACGCCAGATTCGACTTTAATTTAGTGGATATCCACTTTTCCAGTTAGAGGCTGGCGCCCGCCCGCTCAGGAACTTGAAGCCGCCTATTGCCCAGCACAGCATAGTACAGCATCCATCCATGGCATGCGTTGGCTTGTGGATGCAAGCCTAGTACTCGATCCAATCCCAGATCAACACCGCTGAAAAGCAAACATCCATTCCCTGCATCAACAGCCCGCCCAAAATCGATACCTAGCTTTTCTACCATCCATATTTTCTTTCGCCAACGACACTTGACAGATCCAGCTGGATGGCTGTCGCATCACTCAGAGTCTATCTACCGCCCTGACCAACTGGGAATATGCTACAGACTTATCGCAAACTTACACCATTCTCCTCTAAGTGATCGCAATAATACCGGGGCCGGTTTCTGGGCCACCAGCTACTGCTAAAACTACCTATCGTCCCGGTATCGTCATGGCTCCCGGTGAGACTACAGCGCCGAGCTGATAGCTTTTTTATGCGACAATTTACTAACTATTCATGCTACAGCCTCTCCAGCAAAACAAGGAAACGACGCCCAATGGCCCCCAAGATCTCCGCATGAAGCTTTGCTCAGCACTCCGCGGGGACGGGAGCGGTACCGACAAATGATGACTTCGCCCACGCCTTCGCCGTCAAAAAGAGGTCGCAACCTGCCTTCAATGAATCTTATGGCCGAAATTGAAAACGACGAAGACGATGAGGATGAGGAGACTCTGCAGCTGAAGCTTCAAGAAATTCAGGCACGACTCAAATTGAAGAAGCTACAGAGCGCCAAGTCAAAAAAGACGGATGACAATGTTGACGATCTACATGCGACGACCTCGGAGCTTGCGATATCGACGCAACCGCCAAGTCGTTCGAGGCGCGCGACAACACCCACGAAGGCAGAGCTACCCACGCAGCAAAATAATGTTCAAGTTCCTGCGTCGCCAGTCAGAAGGGTTCAAGAGCCCCAACTCCCAACCTCTCCCAGCAGAGTGTTGCTAGGTATCGACAAGGGACTCAAGGCTCGGGATATTTCTTTGAAGCGTGCGCCTAGTTACAGAGATTCACAAACAACGACTGATATCGGACATTCGGGCTATCTACGAAGATCAAGGACTACAGGAAGCGCCAACTCGTCGTTCGAAAGTAGGCCTCTGAGCTTCAATGAGCGATTGGCATCTGTGAGGACGGACGAGGTCGCCAGAGCTCAGCGACAAAAAGACATTCAAAAGATGAGATCGAATGCCTTCGGAATCAGTCAAGATGAGATGGAACAGTACAAGAAGAAAGCCATTGAAATCCCAGACGAGCCAATCAAAGCCCCGTCATTTTCAAGGGAGGAGATCATGGGGAGAACAAAACCTGCGGAAAGGCAACGGAGTTACACTGTCCCCAACGTTCAGTCGCCCAGTACAAATAGCCCGGCGACAACCTCCATGGCATTGACGAGAAGGAACAAGACACCCCCTGGCGAAGTGACCGATGAACAAGCAGCGGGCATCGAGCCTTACTCGACCTTCCACCTGTCCAAGCGAATCCTGCCCCATAGCGTCCTTGCTCGTCATGTGTCTGGCAAAAAGGCGCATACGATCAAAGATCTACTTAGGGTTGTGAAAGCTCCAGATTTCGCTCTGCCGGATATTGAACAAGATATCGTGGTATTTGGCATACTGGCAAAAAAATCAGAACCTCGCGCCCACAAGCCGACACAGAAGAACGGGAAGACAGAGGATCGAGGAAAGTACATGGTTATGACCTTGGTTGATTTAGAATGGGAACTGGATCTTTTCCTCTTCAACTCTGGATTCACAAGGTACTGGAAGCTTACCGAGGGGACTGTTATTGGCATCCTCAACCCCACGATCATGCCACCACCACCTGGAAGACAAGACACTGGCAAATTCAGTTTGGTCATCAACTCGGACGATGATTCCATTGTCGAAATCGGAACAGCTCGCGATTTAGGAGGTTGCCAGTCGGTCAAGAAGGACGGAGAATTGTGTGGTGCCTGGGTCAACAAGAAGCGAACTCAACATTGCGAATTTCATTCTAATGAAGCCATTCGCAAACAGCGATCTACGAGGATGGAGGTCAACGGAACCAGTTTTGGCGCCAGGAAGAACAACTCTAGAGAAGTCTTTCATTTTGGTGCCCAGAAGAAAGAAGAATCCAGGAAGTATGACTGGGAAACGAAAACGCATTGGTTTGCTTCCCGTACGATGAGCACGGCAGACTTGATCGACGGTAAGGACAGAACCCCAAATGATCGCAAGGAGAGAGCAGAGCATCTGAAAAGAAGCTTGGAGGCAAAGGAAAAAGAGCGTGAAATGATGAAGAAGCTTGGACAAGTTGGTAATGCTGCTGGAAGAGAGTATATGCGGCAAGCTGGTTCAAGAACTTCAAAATTACCTGCGTCAGGCTCGTCCACAGACCCATCAAACTCTGCGAATATTGCGGATGAGGTTTACAAGCCGGATGCAAAGTCGCTTGGGCTACTGGGGAAAAGCACCATTCATCTCAGCCCTGTCAAACGAAAACGCCCCGACAGCTCTCAAGCTGGTTCACAAGCCGGGTCGGCTACAAGTAGTAGTGGTCCATCGGCTTTTGGTTGGGGAAGTAGTTTGAAGGATAAGCTTGCGAAGATGAAGGAAGGAGAGAAGTTGCGCAAAGATGGGCAGCCTCCAGTAAGGAAAAAGACTCGCTTCGTTACAGATAAGGGTATTCGAGAAGCTGGGAGAGAAAGTCTCGGCAATGATCTGTCGGATCGACAGGTCGTGCTTGACGATGACGATGACGATCTGGTCATTGTATAGAAAAGAAAAAAGTAAGGAATATATTTCCTTTCTTGGGCACTTACACGGCGTTCTGGCAAGCATGAAGCTGTCGGTTTTGGTTTGTTTGGCGTTACAAACAGATGCTTCGGGCATGGTTACGAATGAACGATTTTCTGGTTAGAGTTATCTCTATATCGCTTGAATCAAGGCAGGTCTTATTGACTGCATCAGCACAGCACAGCACATATGATGATGACTCCTGAGATTCTGTTTTCTTGTTCAGACAAAAGGCACGACATCAATAACATGTGACACTGAACCCCCAAATCTTGCTTAAGTGAACGTAGCCACCCCCATTGAAACGCATTTTATGCGTTGCGCGGAGAAGCTCTATGTAAGAGGATGATTGATATGCGTGACATCAGCATCTCGGTGGCGCAGTGCAGTGTATTGCGTCTTTTGCTGGACGGGCTCTAGAGATGCAGTAGCAAACTTGTAACTTTTCCAAAGACGGTCCGCATCACCCGTGGATCTTCGGCATTGCCGTCAATATTCAGGTTGTGAGTATCAGCTTTCATGGGTAGGCTGGAAGTTTGATATCTAACACCGGTCCTGTACCGCCTCAGTAATAAAGAGCGAACCATTGGGACTAGACTTGGAATTTGAATAACCCTGTTGAATATTACACTACCGTCAGCTTAATAGTTGGATATAGTTCGAAGAGGAAAGCTTATTCTTGATTCATGCTTCCAAGACTCCTGGCTAGAAGAAGAAGCCATTCGGGCAGGTTCACAGCAGTAATAAGCTTTCCGGCGATATCAATTAGACTCCTCCATGAAGCTTTGTCGAAATTAAGCATATCCAATTCTTTATTTGTTCTTTCTACTGCCGATGATTACCGAGAGGTTGCAGCGAATGGCTTCATATGTGATGATTCTAAAGGCTTGATATTGGATGAACTTGTTCTGCTTAGAACCCATGACACATCGGGGCGTGCTCAAGCTGACATGAGTTAAATGTGTCCAAGGAATGATGCCCAATTATACGAACTTGGGCGATGACAGAGAATGACACGAGTCTTTGGATGGTTACACGAGCATTTATTACGTTTTAAATATATTGATCATCGTGATTATCAAGGAACATACGCCGAGTTAACTGAAGGATCGTTGCTCTGTTGTGAGGCTTGTCAGACGTCCAATTCCTGGATTCAGGTTGACAGTCGACCTCCTTGCCTAACCGAGAAAGTGTCTCTCTATCAATTGAGTCTGGTTTCTTGAATGATACGCTGTTGAGGCACAGCGTCATGTCAACAAGTCTTGACTGTTCGACTCGGTGAAATATACCGCAATTGAGAAATATTGAATTATACAACTCACTCACAAGCAATGACTGGCCTCAAAGTCACAAGCCCCCACGGTCCAGATTCGTCAATCGGCTCCCAGGCTCTGAATTACCCCGGATTTACCTGCAGGACGACCCCCAAGAGGCGACTCTCGTGAGCATTTCCCCTCATAACGAAATGCATACAAGCGGAGTAGTTGGCCGACTCTACCAATCTTGAAGCTGCCCAATTCTCTGACCGGTCTATTCGTCCTCTCGGAGCTGATGGATTGTATCATTTGACTTGTTTTTGGCCCCGCTGGAGCTTTTGTGAGTTATCGATTTTGAAGGGTAGCAATTGATCTTGAATGAGAGGAGTGAAGGATAATGATGCCCATGACGGCTGAGAGACTGGAACTATAAAACCTAGCAGTTTCTCCTGTCTGTATTTATACTTACCTGTATGATATCATTCGACTCTCTGATTATTTCTTGCAGCTAAACTTTACAGCTCTGCTCATATACCTAGTACCTTGGAATTGATAGCCTACCAAGCCATCATGCCTCCTCATAGCGATGCTCCCTCACCAACACGGTCTTCTTTCGGTAACAGCCTATACAGTCACGACCAATGGCGCTCAAGTAATAGCAGCAGCAACTTCACAGACGATGCCTCATCACCTGCCACCAGCGTCTCTACAGAGGACAATGTACAGGCATCACGCCCTCTGATCCCAGGCGTCTATGTCCCAACAATGTGTTTCTTCGACCCGGACACGGAAGACATCGACACCGCTGCAATTGCCGCCCATGCTGTGCGACTCGCTCAGGCTGGTGTAACTGGCATCGCTACGCAGGGGTCCAACGGAGAGGCCGTTCATCTCAGTCATTCGGAACGGCAGCTGGTCACCGCCACTACTAGAGCCGCCCTGAATGACGGCGGCTTCTCGCATGTGCCCATCATCGTGGGATGCGGTAGCCAGAGCACGCGCGAGGTCATTGAGTATTGCCGTGAGGCTTGGGCAGCTGGCGGTGACTATGCGCTGGTGCTACCTCCGTCCTACTATGCCACGTTATTTGGCCCGGCATCAGAAACCATCCTGGAGTATTTCACGAGAGTTGCAGACAAGTCTCCTATTCCTCTTATCATATACAATTTTCCTGGCGCCGTAAACGGCATGGATATGTCCTCGGATACCATCATTACTCTCGCACAACATCCTAATATCGTAGGCGTTAAGTTAACGTGCGGCAACACGGGGAAGCTCAACAGAGTGGCAGCAGCAACTCGCAAATTTTCAAAGCACAATCCCAAGCAACCCGAGTTCCTCGTCCTGGCTGGATCTGCTGACTTTCTAATCCCTTCCCTGGCTGGAGGTGGTCACGGTATCCTAGCGGGCCTGGCCAACATTGCCCCGAGGTCATGCATCAAGACAATGGAACTTTACATGGAAGGGCACGTTTCCGAAGCACAAAAGATGCAGGAAGTTGTCTCACAGGGCGACTGGACGGCGATCCAGGGCGGTGTGGTCGGTGTAAAGGCCGGACTGCAGGCGTGGATGGGTTACGGAGGCTTTGCACGAAGCCCACTGCCGAGGCCAAACACAGAGCAGGTGAGGCGGTGGAAGGAAGGTTTTCGAGATCTTGTGACGTTGGAGCAATCACTGTCCTTGTAACTGGAATGATTTGACTCTAAGGCAATGATCATGGGGGAAAGGTTAGTGAGTAGGGAGGCTTGAAAGGGTCTGTCACTGTTACACTAAAGCATAAAAGTGGTGGATGATATCTTGGACTTGGTACGGATACGGAAGAGCTTTGACAGTATTGTAAAACAGCACGATCGATATTACGTGTACATAGTAGTTTTGTACCCGGGTTTATCCCATGTGATATCAAACAAAGTTGAAATATTTTTGCTATCATCCTGGGACCTGCATGAGCCGAGAGCTGTACTGTAAGCCATAATGTTGTAGCCACGAGTTATAGTGATAGGGTGTGCGGTCAGCATTCATCTATTCGCCCAGCCATCCATTTATTATCCCTCTAACTTACCCATCGTATACGTAAATGCAATGGTTCACAAGGCGTGGCATTGTGCGTTGACTGCTCCTAGCGTGCGCCATATAAGTTATCTGCTATTTCAATATGTTACAATGAGACATTCTGTGGACATGAGATAGAGACACCATCAAGCCGACGTCCAAGACTGTCTTGGCTTTATCCTCCGTATGTTGCAGAATGTACTTTACAATATTATGGCATTACAAAGTCAGCAAACAATGGTGTTTCTCTGTGTAACAACCATTCCCTGCGCGCTGTGTGCGTGGGTCAACCATGTCCGTGTTCCTGGCAATCCTTTAATTAATCTTGCCAAGACGATCTGCAGGAACCCAGAACTACTTTATTTGGTAACTGGAATGAAGATCACATCATTATTGTTTTATGATTGGAAAATTTAGTATTCCATCATGATGAAATTGAAACGGAGAATAAAGGAAACGGGCCGTTGGCGAGATCAGCACTCTTCTAAGCGAAGCAGCGCTAGAAGAGGTGAAGGAAGAGGATCGTGATTCAAGCAGGATGGATATACATACGGGACTGATAGTACGGGCACTGTAGGTAAGCAAAGTCCAATACGATGATGACCTGTTTGTTGATCTTTTGCCAAGTTTGTCAAGGGGTAGACTAGTAATGAATTATTGATTTCGCTGACAGACATTGTCGAAAAGTAAACACAATGGTCGTAAGCCACTGGAAGGATGGCCTTGGCAACACACATACTATCGTACTGCGATCGAGACTATAGCCACTAAGGACATGGGTTCCCCTCATTATACTACGGTATAACTGACCACATCATGGGATATTCTGGGAGTAAAGGATCCAGAATGCCAGGGTGTTGATGCCATACTGCATGTCTAGTCTTGTCAGCCGCAAGGTAAGAAACCATACTGGTAAACTTAAGGACCCAACGTTGTTCAGCTCCCTCTCTAGAGTTTTGGTAGATTCAATTAAACCTTTTCTTGCTCGTCACGAGAACGGCGGTTGGGTTGTCGAAAGGGTTCCCTGTCAGTGTCAAGTGATTGTTAAACGCCTTGGCATCTTCACGAGATGCCATTGTAAAGCTCAGTCACTACCTTATATAGAACCATAAAACCTAATGGAACTTAGATGCCATCAACCATATAGCCACAATAATCCGACAATAAAGAAGAACTAACGTCCGTTCCGTCAGCGTCGGATTCGTCCGTTGGGAAGCGGGGAGGCACGAGGCATAACAAAAAAAAACGCCCAAAAACGGCTCAAACTCTGATCAGATCACTCTGCGTTAGTTTCGCATCTATAGATGCCATATTTGGATGTCGAGTTGTGCATCTCACATCTCTGCTTGGCTGGACCTCGTAGGGCTCGTATCGGTTGAAAAGCCTCATGCAGATGGGTCACCCCATTTTCTGTAAGCGGTGTACTATACTACCATTATACTGTGCTGTATTGCCCCGTAATGAGTAACTCGACTAACACGAGGTTTGCTCTTAATAGCAGCACTGAGCGCATCTAGTTACATGCGGCGGACGCCTGCAGACATGTTGGAATACGGGATTGGCTGCAGCGTTCAAGTTCTAACTGGACTTAACTGCTGCATGTTGTTTGGTTCTGCATGGGCTTCCATCCATGGATGTCAAGATATAAGTGGTTGAAGACTATTTGGTGCATACAGAGGCTTACGGCAGAACACCATCTTTTTTGAGGAGAATGGGCAGATCATATGCATGATGGCGGACAAGGAGAGCGAGTAGTATTGTTTTAATAAAGAGAGGAGATCTTAATCGAAACAGTCCCACTATAACAGGATTCAATAGTTCTAAACGAGGCGGACTTGCGAGTAGCGGAATCACGCGCAGGTGAATGGACGGATGAACGAAACGAGGCGTAAATAACCCTAGACACAAGCTAGAACACAAGTTAAGTCTAAGGTAAGGAGAAACTACCTACCTATGTATGAGATGGAGGGATGGATGACATGTTAAAATCTCCCCTTTTGTTAGTGAAAAAAAGTGCCCCTTTACTGAGACATGGCTTTACGGGCCATGCCACCACGGGGACTACCTACTAAGGTACCTAGTCTAGGTAGGTAGGTGTTGATTGATTGCTACAGCCAGCGGCAAACGGCACAAGATAAAAAAGACTGTTGCCCCCCCTTTTGGCTCGTGCTGTTCACTAACGAAACTAGCGAATCGAGCTGCACAATAACCAGCCTTTCCATTCTGGTAGAGAATTCAACGGGTGGCTGTTTCATGAGTGGATGAAGCAGCTCGTAGCTGTATGTAGGCTGAGCTCCATGGCTGGAAATAGCCCGTCTACTCACTCCCCCCAAAAGAGATTGACGAGATTAGGTCTAGCTTAAACGGTGAGGACAAACCACGAGAACCAAAAGGCTGTAATTAAACCGTCATGATACTAAAAAAAGGGTCACGGGCTGTTTTTTTTCCCTCTCTCATTAACGCCCAACAAGATCGACCCAGTGTGGACGTGTTTCGGTTGCATCAGGTAGACAGACATGATGATCCCGAACAAGCAAAAAAGGCCTTTTCTTTTGTGTATCCGTAAAACTGTATTGGTATTTGTACCGAGCAAACAAAGAACTTTATTCCCATTTTTTTATTATTATTATTAACAAAAGGCGCCGAAACCATGTATGTATACGATCACAAATGAAAAGCCTCGTACAAGTGCCGACTTTTCATATTTTACTCCATATTCAGTTGTTGATCGGCATCTCCGTCCAGAAGCAGCACCCCAAAAAAAAAATCACATCTTTTTTTTTCATTCTTTAAGCGAGTTTTTGTCCTATTACTGTATTGACAGACAGTAGTAGAATGGTAAAATCCTGGTAACCTGACGTAAATTTGACGCGCTGTGAGTTGTTCCTGGGAAGCGGCTGAAGTTCTGGATTGCCAATCGATTACTCGTTAAGGATATTTGTATGCAACTACCTGCAGTACAGTACCGTACAGCTGCAGCCGCAATAGACAGACAGCCCAGGTTAGGTTGTCAGAATAGACCATCGTGTTTGATCCTTTTTTAGTATCCGCCGAGGTCCAAGACAAGGTCCAGGTAGGTCTGCAACCAATTGGCTGTACAAGGTGTGCTTGGGGCGGCTCAGTGGACCGAAATACTTGGCATTTTGATCTAGTACGTACTGTAGGACGGTACCATACAGTAATTGAGAAAAAGTCCCTAGATTACATTGCTACGTCGTCTACCTGCAGTGATTGCCTGCCAACGTTGCAATGAATCAATCGCTTGATAGCCCTGATCGCGACTAGGACTGGGTATGGCCTCATTGACTGGCCGTATAGCCGCAAACAAATTGCATTCAACGCAATCTTTTCGCATCCTTTCCTCAGATCATCCATTTCCCTCTTCTTTTACCCACTCACAGGCCCTGACTAGCGGCTTAGGACGATTAATCCTTGGTCGTTAGAATTTCAGGTACTGGCTCTAAACCTTTTTCAATTGGGCGATACGCTGCACCTGGTCCCGAGGGTAATTTACGTCCGGTACCTCGGTTTCTCACATAAATTACGCGTCTGAATCAAGTACCTGAGTGCCGTCAGGTCGCTAACAAAGCCCTTGTTGTCTCTGCCAGCCCGGTCAGTAGGTGTCGTGCCGCTGGCCTGGTCTAGCTTACTCCAGTAACAGCTTAGCCGGGCTCCACTCACCAGGCACAACTCCAGCTAATTCCAGCTTCCCCAACCGCTGAAGCACCTTGGAAGCTGGGCTGTGCAGTAGTCAAGGTACCGCTGGGCTGGGCTGGGCCGGGCTGGATCGTTTGATCCCCTGTTGTTTCCTTGCACAACCTGACCTGACCTCCACTACCATTAACAACACAGGCACACAACACAGAGCTCTAGAGGCTAATAGTCTCCTCGTACTCACTCGCGCTCACTCTCTCACACGCACACACCACCAGCGTTGGATTGAAATCTTACTGTACCTGATGATTGCAACTCTCACATACCTATCGCATTTACGCTTAACGCTTGGCCCGTTCACGCGCAATCAATTTTCAATTTCCCTCTCGCCTGACAGTCTTTAGTCCGTAACCTTAGTCCTGTCATCCTTCAGGGACACAGACGTTGATCCGGTCAATGTGGCGTTACGAGCACTTCAAAAGCCAACTGCAGGGCCATGTGCATGGGTCATACTATTCACCCACACCTTACAGAACCTCGCCAGTGGATACCATCTCATGGAATATCGATCTTTGCCCTACCTGCGCACCCCCTCCCCCTTGTCGTCCAGGGCCGCCATGAGGGGCGTTACGAACCCCTTTGACGATGATTGACAGCTGGAAGACGGGAGAGACGGAGATTCGGATGCGGAGAAGGGATCATTACCATGGCCATGACTCTCTCTTACAGCTTCCTGTCACTTTTCTCACACCCCCGGTCTCGTACTATTATTATTGCCTTGCCTTGTCTTGCCTTGCCCACGGCCATGGCTCAGCTACTATATCTCGGAGCATTTCCCACTTCCTAAATCGCTTCTTTTCTCGATCTTGTCCTCTCAGAACAAGCAAAGTCGTACATTGACGCACGACTTCTGTTCGAATACACTCGTTTTATTTCTCTTCAGGACTATTTCATCATGTTGGGCTCCTTCCTAGTTGCCGCTCTTGCGGTTGTTGCTGGAGTCAGCCCCGTCGAGGCTCAGTCGCAGGCCATCTATGTCACTGGTGCCTCAGTCACTGGAGGAAGTGCTGTTCCTTCTCGCCGAAACATCAATGACCTTATCTCATCCGGTGGTCCCACTGTGTAAGTCTACCGGACTGGTAGCCAGTACCGCCAATGCTAACATCAATACAGCGACCTTTACATGCGAGCTGTCCGCTCCATGTACGATGCCAAGGAGACCGACTGGAAGTCTTACTTCCAGATTGCTGGTATCCACGGCAAGCCCTTTATCCAGTGGAACGGTGGTGGTGGTCGAAACGGTAACGGCTGGCCAGGATACTGCCCTCACGGAGAGAGCATCTTCCTGACATGGCACCGTCCTTACGTTCTGCTTTACGAGCAGACTCTCGTCGAGCACGCCAAGCGACTGGCCAACCTCTACCCTTCCAAGTACCGTCAGCAGTACGTCAACGCAGCCAACAACCTGCGAGCTCCCTACTGGGATTGGGCCATCGATGGCATCCCCAACATCCTTACCCAGACCAACGTCAAGGTCCAGGTCCCTAACGGCAGCGGTCTCAAGACCATCAACATGAAGAACCCTCTTTACACCTACGACTTCCCCAAGGACGTTCTCAATGGCAAGTACGGAGACTGGGATGACGAGGACCGCACCCGAATCTACCACTGCCCTGCTCCCGACAAGTTCCCCAGCAGCGCCAACTCGCTCCTCAAGAAGCGACCCTACAAGCAATGGGTCTACGATGTCATGACCCGACCTACCACCTTCAACCAGTTCGCTTCCA
This sequence comes from Fusarium chlamydosporum, assembly GCA_014898915.1. Taxonomy (NCBI): domain Eukaryota; kingdom Fungi; phylum Ascomycota; class Sordariomycetes; order Hypocreales; family Nectriaceae; genus Fusarium; species Fusarium chlamydosporum. Next base: position 22,279 of record JAAVUD010000118.1, read on the forward strand.
CCGGTGCCAACGGTGCTTCCCTCGAGCAGATCCACAACGCCATTCACTGGGATGCTTCTTGCGCCGGTCAATTCCTCGCCACTGAGTTCTCTGGTTTCGACGCTCTCTTCTGGCTGCACCACGCCCAGGTCGACCGTCTCTGGGCCTACTGGCAGGCTATGCACCCTAGCCAGTCTACCTTCACCGGCTCCTACTCTGGCGGTGCCCGATACTCTACTCCCCAGGGCACCCGCATTACCCCTAGCTCTCCTCTCCAGCCTTTCTACCGATCCAAGGGCAATTTCCACACCTCTGACAGTGTTAAGAGCATCAAGAGCTTCGGTTACACCTACGCTGGACTCGAGTACTGGCGCATGTCCGAGAGCCAGCTTGCCAGCTCTGCCCGATCCACCATCAACCGTCTCTACGGCAGCGGCAGCTCTCGCCGTCGTGACATTGAGGAGCGTGCTTCTGGCTCCACCACTCGTTACTTCGTCAACATCCAGCTTGATGTTACCGAGGTTGAGCGCCCTGCCCAGGCCAACGTTTACATCTCTGGAAAGCTTGTTGGCGGTCTCGTTGTGATGCGACAGCCTGCCGAGGGTATCGTTCACGGTTCCTTCTCTGCTGATCAGGCTGCCGACACTCCTCAGCTTCTTGCTTCTTGCTCTCCCGACAAGGTTGCCGATGCTGTTAACAAGGGTATCCAGGTCGAGATTGTCAAGCTCAACGGCCAAAAGATCGACCTCAAGAGCGTCCCCAGCTTGAAGATCAGCCTTGACGACGTTGCCTACACTCCTCCTGCTGCTGAGGATGCCCTTCCCACCTACGGCAAGGCCACGGTCAAGCCTGCCAAGGCTGCCGCCCTTACCAGCGCCAAGGCTGGCCAGGCTCTCAACGTCTGCAACAGGGAGCTTCCTTCTTTCAACCCTCCCGTCTAAATACCCAGTCCATAGAGACATTTTTCATTTTGTTACAATGTTTTCGGCTGGATGCTATGCTCAGCCGTGACTTAACACAAGGGATCACTTGCAAACCGCACAAATTCATTTTATGTAATTTTAATCTGGCAGACTCAGGGAGTCACGATTGTATTTTTTCGCCAGACTCTGTCTATAGTTGCTCAATAGCGATCCTTTTGTCCTACACATTTTGCATGCTCTCGTGAACGTGACTTTTGTGATGTAAGAAACAACAATTAGCACTCAACCGACCGACTGTATCTTGACTACGCAGTTATACGTGTGAGTTCAAAAATCATATACTACAGCACCCATGTCTTTTCATTCCCAACACTTGTAAAGACGTTGAATTTAACACTGCGCCACCGTTGCTTATGCTGGACATCTTAGTCTAAACACCGGGTGAACTCAAACCTAATCTGAAATAGTATCAAAGATAAGGTTGAAAGTGTAATGAAGCTTTGGTTACAATTACAACGCGATCAAAGCTGATCATTCGCACGGACAAGTGACGTTAAAATGCTGTTCGTTCTGACCATTAAAGTTAAAGAGGTTTGACTGGCCTTCATGAAGCATGTCTTTACAGCTAATGGTGATAGAAGTCAGTGATAGAAGGCTGATACGCCAATCTTGTCATCGTTGTCATTATTCTTCTAAGCACAATTAAGGATCGAAACCAGTACCCCAAGTCTATACGATCATAAGAAAAGGTGTTGAATTCTTTATGTGAGATGCTATTGAGAGATTAGATGGAAAGGTTGCTGTGTCATACTAGTATTGAATACTAATGCCTACTGCCGTACACAAAAAGGACAAAAGTCCTGCATTATGGCGACCAGATAGCATGAACCTCTCTATTTCTTGGAAGTCAAGGCATTGCGGTACTCACTCTTTGATAGATGTTATCTTGGCCTTGGTATCATGCACTGCTCGTGTGGTCGAGTTGATGTAACCTTTTATCTAGACTGAGGTTGCATATTGCCAACTAGATCCGTTGGCGATGTAGTTGCTAATATGATGACAGCAGGCTCGCAGGATAGTACAAAAGGCTCCTGCGCTTTCGGGTCAATGATACTAACCCATTTCCGCCATTCAAAAACGATGCTCCAATGTCAAAGTCACGTTCAAACACATGCATTAACAGACTATGTCAATAATTGCATTCTCTACATATAACATCGCCTCACAACCATGCCTTACTCAAAGAAATGAAACGACCAGCTGCAGCGTTACCTGGGCTTATAGCATCTTTAGTGTCGGTACGGATGCTCTGCTAACGCCATTATGTTTTGTGTCTGACTAAAACCAATACCATTTAGCCCAAGACACCCAATCCAAGAATGTTAACACCTTTGGGCAAAGCATCTAAGCATGACTACCTATACGTGATTGAGATTGTTATAATGGAACGAGGGAGCTAGGCTCTGAAGACTCGGAGGTCTCCGTTGCTTGTCGGTTGACTGATATGCTTCGACATTGAGTAACCTCCAGGAAGGGTACCATAAACTTGCATGCACGCATAGCTTTCCTGAATATGTTGATCTTTTTGTGTCAAGCAACTTACGAGAACTGCTGCCAGCCATTAAAACAAATAAGTATCTTTAGTGGAAGTCCCCAACTGTAATGAAAGACTTCTGTTGTATACTACTATTAATAAGGGGCAGCGTGTACAGATACATTGCTTACAATACTAACCTCTTGAATGTATATTGGACCACTGATTAACTCATAAAACCCTTGATCATGTAAGGGAAGCGCCCGCTCCTACCTATCTGATATACAATAGTCTTTCGACGATCCAGTAGTGAGTAAGACCACAAGTCACATATCGACCTCAGCGATTACTGGCAATTATACACATGATATACATAAAAATCATGATGGAAGAATGACCAGCACGAAGCTCTGGTGCTACAAAGATAATCGTGACCACCAAACGCTAGTTTTAGATTGAACCGATATGCGACTCAGTTTTGTGTCCCATCAATCTGGTTCGTGACAACAAAACAGTGATACCCGCACAAAAGATTCAATGTCTTAGGACTTTGAATAGAAAAGGTCATAAGGGCTTCTCACTAATATGAGACGGAAATAAAGTCATCGAGAACATCAGCTATCACGTGGGTCCGGTCTAGGCCACAAATGTTCGTATCGTGAAGATTCTGGTTGGTCAAGCTCGACTTCGCAACCTACCTAGCAACTTATACGCCTCTCACCACTATACACTTTTATACAACATCCTCAGTATGGCCTTCGAAATTGTCATCCCTTCGGAGAAGGAGGCTCCTGGTGTAGCTGACACCTTCTTTGCCGCTATGGACATCAACCTCCTGATGCACGCGCAATTCCCTACACCCAAGAGTAAGGAATTCATGCGTGGATGGCTTCTCAAAGATACTATGAGTCATGTTCAAAGCGCCGACAAGGGTGTTCTTGTTGCGCGTGATCTAGAGACTGGGAAAATAGCGAGTTTCGTCAAGTGGAATATTCAGCGGCAACCGCGGCTGGGCGAGGAGGAAGGTCATGATGATGAAGAGTTTCCAGACTACTGTCGGCGTCAGTATCTCGGGCCCTATGCTTCTCTGACTAAAAGCAAGAGAGATAAAGTCCTGGGCGAGAAGCCGTATTACCGTGAGTCTACCAGAGCTGAGTGAAAATCGGAGAAGTGAGGCTGAACGTTGACCGCCTATATATGGATCATAAGCTCCGACAGAACCTTGTTAGGTGTCAAAGCACTGACATCTCTTAGACGTGACATATCTCTGTACGGATCCTGGATTCAACGGCCGAGGAGCAGGATCAACTCTGCTTCGCCGAGTGCAGGCTGAGGCGGCTGCAGAAAACATGCCAGTTATTCTCGAGGCGACCATGAACGCGGTATCATTCTATCGGAAGTTGGGGTACCAGATTCAGGAAGAGCTTGAGATGATACTCCCAGCACGCGGCTCAGATGATCCAACTGAGCATTACGAAGAGAGAATTATGGTTTGGCAACAGTCACGAGACTGAGTTCCGAAAGAGTTCTATTACTACAAACCGCCGCCGAAGGTTGTCGCTAATCGACTCCACCTTCACGTGGCGGACGCTGGTCTTTAACGCAACATCGATGGATGGTTGTTCTAAGAGTCGAAGCCTAGGGGGTTGTTGAATAGAGTTACGTCGTATTTGCATGTCGACAGAGTCATCCCTATGACATTCGTGCAAAACAGACGGATACAGACGGATTAGATCAACACCAACAAAAGTTCTGGATCCAACGATGACGCTCGTCAGATACTCTTCACTCGCTCTAATTAGTTGAAGAATGGTCCGTGCAGGAGACAGATCCCGGGACAGAGCCGGCCCCACGAGACCAGCAAGCAAGGGTTGACTTCCCTTCCTTGCTGAGTCAAGATCTGAGAACAAGGGACATTTTTCGGATCGAGAGGGAGGGAAGGGCTTTTCTATGGACCAATCATAGAAGAGGTATTGTACCAAAAGGATTACAAGTCACTGATAACTATAGGTTGACAGAACGTGGTTGGAGATGTTGCATGCGGGGCAATTCTCGGTGTTGTAGAAAGCTTGATATATTGTCAAGTCATGTATGAGAACGCAACAGGGAAATTTATTAGTAATGAGTTCTTGTTCTAGATACTCCTGCATCTATGTATTTGCTCAACGTTGGGACAAGACGATCATCACTTGGCAACCGGAGATAAACTTGAATGACAGGATAAATTTGGCAAATAAGTAATTGATTGTCAAACAGCATCGGGGTAAACCGGGTGATTGAGGAGCCCAGGTATGACGGTGAGTTTGGGTATACGCAAGGTAGACAGGCTATTACAGAGTTGTCTAGCCCATGTATAGACAAAGAGTCAGTAGATAGATAGGTAGGTACCTAGAGATAGGGGAGATTTGCGGTGTTTTGAACGTCGAAGAATGAGAACCCAACAGGAGGAACGAGAAAACGGTCGGGAAATTTACCAATGAGATATGTAGAAAAGGTTATTTTAGCCGCTACATAAGTGAATTAATTGTGTTTGATTGCAGCGGTAAATAAACCCCGGGCGAGCCATTACGTTACAACAACTGCCGGACCATGCAGAATGAGGCAAGACAAGCTTAGAGATGGTTTTCCATTTGGTAATGGGCTCAGAGGGACGCCCTTGGTCAGTTAGTAAGTGTGACTTGCGATTATATACACTCAGTGGTGCCGCCCTAAGTATACTCTACCTTGACGCCTCTTTAATCCTCCCAAGATGGTGTTGGAACTGGCATCTGTGGTTGTGCAGAAAAATGTCTCTCTTCAGGCTGGGGTGGTTCCTCTTTTTCTTGTGCCGGTCGGGATTTCAACTTATCTTTTGCCATTATGTATTTCTATCTCCTCTACTTTTCTCGAGATAAGCTTGATCGTCCATTCAACTCTCACAACCTTCATCCTCACTCGCGCGCAAGCACGCAATCAGCAATACGAAACCTTGGCCTGGAGTTGGTCCTAGACTCCCCGGGGGTTATTCAATTCATTTCATTATGTGATTGACTCCGTTTTCTCCCTCGGCTTAGGGGGACTGAATCAGGCTCTTTGCTCGAGCGTCTGGCCATTTTGTGCTGGTAACAGGCGCCGGTGCCGAGAAACTTCACTCAGTACAGTGATGCTCCTTTTGGACATATATACATGACCGGGTCATGCAACGACACCAGCGTGCCCATGATTCAGGCTTCTGCCCCTGTATTCTCGCCGAAGTTTATATGTCTTGCCGATTTAGGTAGACATGGGAGACTGGAAGCGACAGGATATCCTCAGAAATCCATATCCATATCCATGGTTCGCTTGAAGTGGATATCTTGTCATGATGTCCGTAGTAGAGCCTAATAAGGGTCCAAGGTTTGACGTTTCGCTCCATTGACTCATCAACCCCAACCCCAGACCCTCCTCGTTACTGAGCCCTGATATGCTGGGTTGTACGGATACTTCGTGTTGATACTGAGAACCAGTATTGATTACCTGCCGTACCTAGACGACATTCCCCAAGTTTGAGATGCCTCATTGGGAAATATTGCTCCGGAACTCTTAGCTCGCGCTTTGAAAGGCCGGCTCTAGAGAGACGCCATTGGTAAGGCTTGTCCCGAAAGAACTTGGGGATTGGATCTGGAGAACCTGAACTGGGGACCCTTTGGAAGGGTACCTATAAGCTCTAGGCTCTAAGTTCTCGGTTCTAGTTTAGGTAGGTCAGGTACTTTTTGCATGCGGGGAATACCATCAAGCCAGTATCCTCTCACATGCCATTCTCGTTTGTATCTCTTTAGTAACAGCATCATCATCATCGTCGTCGTTGTCAACTTCTTCTTTTTCTGATATAGCCTACTCCTCTTTCACTTTCCTCTTATTCTTCCCCAACAATTCACGTCAATTACCTTGCGGGTCTTGTGCTGTGACCAACAAAAATCATTCACGGCTACATACGGACAACTGTTTTGATATACTAGAGTAAGTGATAGCGATTGCGCCATCGTTGGTCCCGTCATTTTCTTTCTTCTTTCTTTCTTTTTTTTTTTTTTTTTTTTTTTTTTTTTTTTTTTTTTTTTTTTTTTTTTTTTTTTTTTTGTTAATGACGTCGAACCTGATAGGCCTATTGTTAGGTACCTAGCTTATCTTACCATTACCATTACCTGGGTCTGAAGGCTCCTGCACTACTGCAGTCCAGTGTCGGTTCGGTACCGGTTTCAATACCAATCAATACCTACGTATTAATCTCTATACGGAGTATCTCTTTCTCCAAAGAAAAAGCGGTTGGCCGTCAAATCGGGTCAGGCAAGAACAAAGGTTACAGTGCATCGAGAAAGGAAGGAAGAAACAAGACCCTGCCCTACCTACTGCTTTAACGTTAGGTAGTACCTACCTCCTTGCCTACCTGCCTAGGCCCTGCCTGCATTGCCTTACGGCGGTACATCACCTACATTCCAGTCTGATTCCCCCGGTTCCCCAGGCTTTGACCCCCGCCGACCTATAGAATACAACAGTCAATCAATCTACCAACCAACCAACCAGACAGAGCACAGCTGACAGCTCACGACGGGCGTACCAAGACAAGCAACTTGTCACTTGTGCTGCCATTATCATACGTCCAAGCTCTTGTGTCCCACTATCGCTTAACCATCACGCTCCACTACATTCGCACCATCGCCGTACAGTTTCCGGGCCATCGCATCTTTTCTGTACCGCAACAGGGTGCTACTTACTGTACGAATACCTACAGGACAAACAAGATCGACTCGGTTGTGGAGGAACACCTGCGAAAGGGGAGAGAAATAATTACAAAAGAACTCAACTAGGTACTGACTCAAATAAGGACCGAGTTCGGTACATGAGTCTCTTAGTCAATACTAATACCCAATACCATTCAAACAATAGCCTCCCCGCTTGCAAAAAAGCCTTATCAGATAACGACCGGTACTCGACCGACCGACTCCATCGGCGCCCATCTGCGCCCGCCAGACCAGTTCCAGTTCCAGTCCCGGTCCCTACATTGGCAATTGGATCCAATCCCAGCATCTTGGATTGGATCCTCCATCTGGATCCCACTCTTGCTTAGCCTTTTGCCCTCACTTCTACTCACTTCACTCACTTACACACTTTGCTCGGGCCATTTCTTATCTTTTTCTTCCCTCCATCTTTACCTTCTGGACCTTGTTCTGCCTTGCTTCTGGCCTTGTCTCGCCTTCGCCTTGCCTTGTCTTGCATCACATCACATCACATCGCTTCTTCCCGCTTTCCCCAGATTCTTCCTTATCTCACACCAACCATTGACTCGTGTCGCCTGTCTATCTCTAATCAGCACCCCTCGAACTCGGTTTGGATAACGTGGTTCTATTAGCTATCGTTACCTACCATCTCGCTTCTCAGTGGTCGTAGCTCTAACATATTGCGTCACTGTCACTGGCACGGTCACTGTCATCCCCGTGGGGCCTATCGCCTGCCAAAAAACTACTCTATCTGCAGTATCTTTTTTTATCGTCACCACCATCGGATTTCTGCTGCACGACCTTATACTGTACCTCGAGAGGCTGACTACTTGCAAAGAGCCACTGAGGCTCAACCATTCTGCGCCCGTTACTTGCAGGGCAGCGGGCGCTTGTATTCTTCGTGTAGCACTGCACAGCATAGCACAGTACAACAGTACAGCTCAACTATCCCCTAGAGTTGTGTGTGCCCTGACAGCAACACACCCTCTACTGATAGCAAGCATTTGTCTATCTATCTATCTGTCTGTCTGTCTGTCTGTCTGTCTATCTGCCACCCTGGATCTAATCTACTCCCACCATGTCTCCCCAGTCTTCAGTCCCAGTACAGAGAACGGCGCCTATCGCCATTGCTCCTAAACCTCCTCGGCCTGAACCATCTCCTTATCGCCAGGACAGCTTTCATAGGCTTGAAATGGGCCACGGAGTTGCCAGCTCTGCACCCGTTGAGGGTTCATCCTTCAACGCCTCGTCCATCCCACCCTGCCTGTCATGCCGATACTCGCGCGTCAACTGTATCCTTAACGATGATGACGACGGCTGCATCCAGTGCCAAGCGGCCGGCTCCGAATGTTCCCTTTCCTCCAGTCCTCAATCCCGAAAGAGGAAGCTTCACGGTGATGCTAGCGAAGATATCACTGGGAAAAGAAGGTCAGATCAATCCGACATCTCCATATTCATCCCCCATTTCCATCTTGATGCCGAAGTGCCCTCCACACTCACCCTGGCTTGACTGCTCCACCAGTCCCCGCGCCTTTCCCTTGCGTCTATCATTCCCTTCTACACTCCGTTCTTCTCTCTGAAAATCCTCACATTACTCGTGTTCTTTACCTTGCATACCTTTGTCTGACATATGATTGGCTTCGTACAGTTCACCGGGTCTCACATCTAGGCGACGAAACCATAATTCTAGCCTCTCAAGCACCGCCGCTAGCAGTTCGTTTCTTGAGGAGATGGCCAATGTCGGCGGCCCAACCATGCTTAAACGTACGCTGGGCCTCCAGGATGACCGATACAGCCAATATATTGGCCCTACCACCGACTTTGAGCCATCGCTTATTAACCTTTCCTCCTTTGATCCCCATGACGAGAGTCTGTTGTCCAGAGGCACCCTTCGCAAAGTCAGCGAGCACGACACTTTCTTGATGTTGCCTGACTCTGGCACTCCAGGACACGAGCATGTGACGCAAGATGCCGATCATGTCGAGTCTATCGTGGCGCCCCATGGAAGACGTCTTATCGATCTCTACTTTCGAGTTGTTCATCCCGGATTTCCCATCATTCAAAAGCATGTCTTCATGGAAAAGTACGAGCGATCTTATCGAGAGTTTTCGCCACCACTACTAGCAGCTGTATACATCCTTGCCATCAATTGGTGGGATCAGAGTGAGGAATTGGCTGGAAAGCCACGACCCAATGTTAAGGAGCTGGAAAGCCTCGTTCGGGCAACTTTAGATGAGGCAACCTTCCGCCCCAAGCTTTCTACAATCCAAGCTGGTCTACTACTATCTCAACGACCTGAGGGTGACCAATGGGCCCCTACTGCCCAGTTAGTAGCACTCGGCCATGAGTTGGGACTGCACCTTGATTGTACGCATTGGAAGATACCGCCGTGGGAGAAGGGCCTCAGAAAAAGACTGGCATGGGCTCTTTACATGCAGGACAAATGGGGCGCCCTTGTTCATGGGAGACCGTCGCACATCTTTGCTACTAATTGGGGTGTTCAGCCTCTGACCTCAAACGATTTCCCAGATGTCGAATGGGACGAGAACGATCCGGAAGAGAAGCTTGATATTGAGAAGGGACGAGTATTGTTCACTCGTGTGGTGCAGCTTTCAGAAATCCTCTCTGAAATTCTCGACACATTCTATACCCTTCAAGCTATGAATACGGTCGCAAACGCTGGCAAGCAGGGAACGCAACTAGTATTATCGCTCGCAAAGCCAATTCAGCTCAAGCTTAAGGAGTGGTATGGAGGTTTACCGCAACTTATTCGCTTGGACTCTTCGTACTCGTCTCTTAATCCTTCTTCCAACAGGCTGTCGAGTATTGGATATCTCCACCTGGCATACTTTGCGGCCGAAATTACCCTCCATCGACGGATTATTCGATCACTAGCTTCGCCATCCAGCTCCGTCGACTCCTATGTACAACACATATGTCGCAGCGCCGCCAAGGCGCGTCTGATTTCTGCCATGGATTTTGTCAACCGACTTGGTCCGAACCATCTACGTTCGTTCTGGTACTTTGCTTCCAAAACTAACTTCGCATTGATTGGAACGTTTGGTTCTCTCCTTTGGGCGACATCACCTGGGCGTGAAGAAGCTGATTGGTATCGACGACGGCTAGGAGAGTACCGATGGACTCTTTCGGTAAGCTCAAAACCTGGCGAAGGTACGGGCTTGACTGAGTTCGCCATGACAATGCTGGATATTTCAACAGGATTGCTCAAGCAACTGCCGGAAAAGCCTTCGATGAGTCGAAACGGAAGCCACGTTGATCTGTCAGTCTCTGCACCACCTATCTTCAGCGGCGGTATCCTGGACAGCCTGGGTAGCAGACCCAGTGCAGCAGAGATGAGTGCTATGCGTAGCCCACGCACTGATGACGAACTGGACGAGGATGAAATGGACAGTAGTGACGACGATATGGAAGATTACCCACCACGAATGTAGGAATTGAAGGGAAAATGACATACACGGCAACAGCAAAAGACAAAGGATTCAAAATTCGGATGATTAAAGATTATGAATGTTCGAGGGATATTGTTTGGAATATGCAGCCACGGCTCACATCGTTTAGGCGTTTCTGTCGTTGCTGCATTCGGTTTTGGTACGACTGAGGAGTTGGGATTGACATTGGTATTGTTGTCATCCTTTTAGGGTCTTATCATTTGTGATTTTTCTTTCTGATCATTGGGGTTTGGCACGAATGATACCTGGGTTTCTCTTTCTTGAGGTCCTTCTGGGAAGGGTCCAAGACATGATGGGATAGCATGCAAGCGCATATCTGAGATTCAAGCATGGAGAGGAGTGCGTCGTAGGAAATGAGATGGATATTGTCTCAGTATTTAGAATGGATTGTTATGAGTTACGCATAATACGAGAAATGTCATTACTATCTTGGTGTTGAGTGGATGAGTTCTCTAGGTGTGTGGTCGTTGCTTTTTGTCTCGGAAAAATCCAAGGTACATTCATTTCTGGAACAGTCATATCTGAACAAAGACACCTTCTCGTTCAATAAAAACCCATCGTTCTATAAATCTGCCGTACAAACGACTCTGTATTATTGAGTCCTAGGACATAGCCGTGACAGCTATCACTTAGACTTTGTCCCACATTTCTAACGCCAAGCCACAGCACTAGCCACCGTGTAGAAATGAAGAAAAGGACTAATCGCCGCCACGTCAACCTTAAGTTTGTCTCATCTGCAACTAAACGTCTACGAGCTTCAGGTGCAGGCCATTTGAACCGCAAGACCAGACCATTCTTGTCTATTCTTTTCCGTCTTTTTCTTATTCATACGTTCTTTTTCATTCAATCTCTCTCATACATCTCAATGGCTTCTAAGCAGGATGGCCAATCGGCCAAGGCGACTGGCGCGCCCGAAGGCTTCACTCCTGAACGCTTTGAGAAGGAGCTCAAGGCGCTCGCGACAAAGGCCAAGGAGGATACTTTTACGAAGCGTGCTACCGGGCAGGCTCTTGTCTACTTCAAGACGTTGTTACTGTTGGGCTTGTTGGGCGTCGCCTCGAGCGCGTCGCAGCTCAACTTGTCCCCTATCTATGGCTCCATTCCCGCCGCGGTCACCCACTCGACTGCTCTCAAGGTCGCATGCTTCATCGGCTGGGCTGGTAACCTGATTCTCCGTATGTTCATCCCTCTGTCAACTACGCAGCTTCTCCCGATCATCGCTTTGAACATCCCGGCTATTCAGTTTCTCATGGGATGCTTCACTGATCGTCTTGGCAATTGGTGGGGCCCTCTTCTCATTGAGGGTTTCACTCTGTTCCCCTTGGCCATCATTTCGGCAGCTTCCGTCGCCGATGTTCTCGAGGATGCGGATCTAAGTGTTCTTCCCAAGTTTATCGCTGATGCCGCTCCTGGCATTGTCTCTTGGTCTCTGTTCAGACTGGCTGAGAACCAGTCAATGGAGAAGCTTCAGGGTGTCATCGGAAGCACTTTTGTGTTTACTCGTGTTGGTATGGAACTTGTCGTAGGCGGTATCTATGCTCTTATGGCGCCATCCAAGTATCTTGTCCTAGCTATTCCTGCGCTGTTGCACACTGCTGTCCTGAACACACATGTCATGACACCTATGGCTACGGAATCTCTCAACAACACCCTCTTGGCTCAGAACTGGACCCTCTTGGACCGCCGCGAGTCGTTGACTGGCTACGTCTCTGTTATTGAGAGCTTGGATAGAGGTTATCGTTTGATGCGATGTGACCACAGTCTTCTTGGAGGTCAATGGGTGCATGTCAACGGCCAAAAGGTGTCCGAGCCTATTTATGGTGTTTTTGTCATGCTCGAGGCCGTCCGCCTCGTTGAGCGGGAGATCCCTCTGGCCGACAAGGAAGCTAGCGCCCTCAACATGTAAGTTGCTGTTCGATATTTTCTTTTTCCACAGTTAACTAACATGCATGATACAGTGGACTCGGTATCGGAACCACACCTTCTGCTTTTGTCAGACACGGCATTGATACTACTATTGTTGAGATTGACCCTGCAGTTCATGAGTTTGCTCAGAAACACTTTGACCTCCGCGAGAACAACCCTGCTGCCATCCATGATGCAGTTTCTTACACTGCTGATCTGGTCAACCAATCCAAGACCTTTGACTACATCGTCCACGATGTGTTTACTGGCGGTGCTGAACCTGTTGACCTCTTTACTCTCGAGTTTTTGCAGGGTTTGGGCGCCTTGCTGAAGCCTGATGGAGTCATTGCTATTGTAAGTCGTTCAAGCATCAGTGTCGCGTCTATCCACTAACTTGACTCTACAGAACTACGCTGGTGACTTTGGTCTTCCTACTCCCGCTCTCATCTACCGCACCATCAAGCAGGTCTTCCCCTCATGCAGAACCTTCCGTGAGCACCCTCGCGACGAGAAGAACGTCGAGAAGTGGGGAAGCGACTTCACCAACATGGTCATCTTCTGCCGCAAGACTCCAGGAGACATCAAATTCCGTCGTCCCGGTGCCAGTGACTTCCTCAACAGCCAGGTCCGCCGTAACTTGTTGTTGCCCAAGCACGAGATCAAGGAGCAGGTCTTCCTTGACGACGAAGGCACTGATGTTCTCACCAAGAACGAGACGAGCAAGGTGACCCAGTGGCACCAGTCCAGTGCTTCTGGACACTGGACCATCATGCGTGAAGTGCTTCCTGGAAAGGTTTGGGAGCAGTGGTAAACGCTTGATAGTACCCTGCATATAATCTGTACCATTGTGTATATATTTGCCTCGCCTTGGATATCATGAGTGCCTAGTAGATATATCGTTCTGGCCTGCCTAAACCACATTAATAGACGTTTATACTGTCACTTGTTCCAGCCGCAGTAGTTGCTTCTCGGGATCTTTTGTAGCCTTTGCAGTGCATTACTTGCTATCCGTGTTGAAGTCGTTTGAGAATTCTGCCAAGTAGCTTGGCACGTGAACCCTGCTGTAGGGATTAGTTACGGGTTCTCGTACAGCCGTGTGCAGTAACAATACCCCCGTCCAAGTTAATTCCTGAATTGTTTATATGCACAATTCGTCTGGACGTCGTGGAGACCACAAATGTGTGTTCTTGGGGTTTCAGAAGAAATCTGTCCTTGGGGAGTGTCAGTGTTTCGGTATCGTTTAGGGTAGATATTCAGCTTTGAAGCCATCCGTTACAATGATGCTAGTATTGGTATAATCGGGCAGTTCTCAGTCCCGTTGATGTCTATGGTGGATAGGATATTTGTTACATTCAATGGCAGAAGAAGCGGAATAATTTACGCGGGATTGTTGTCAGTAGATGTTGCTGGTAGAGCGGCGTTTGATCCTCTGTACGTTCCCGCGGGAGCGTATGGATGCCTTGAGTTTCCGGCAATGACTACTTTTGATCTATGGATTATGTCGATAATAAATAATTGAATGGCTGGTATATGGGTCCCTTAATACGGGTTATTTGTACTTTTTAGTCCTCAGATTTGCTTTGTCACATGTCAGTTGACTGTATCATGCAGTTACACAGAGCGTGTCCAGCAACGTTGGTTATCTGGTTAGCGATGCTATGGCGATCAAGCGTTGCAGATCAACGGTCTGCTGCCGAGTGACGGATTCGCGTAAGGAGTGTTTGCTATTTAAACAAAGCCACAAAGTAAAAGAAATTATTTCACATATAGAAATGACCCGGGAGTATCATCTAGATTAATTAATACTCCAGTGCACGCACGTAAAGAACACAACACTTTGGCGTTTTTAGAATTTAGGCGCTGGGTAAGGTTATTAACACAAATCCGGGGTATCATGTAGGGTAAGGAATTGGCTGCAGGTCAAGTGCGTACCCGTGGGCTTGTGCTAGTTCAGTTTGGGAAATAAGTCCCCCAGTTCCCCTCCTGTTCCTTGTCGTTATTCGGGCGCGTTCGGGTTGGGTACAAGTTGAGGCTCCACCTGACGTGAAGGGCCCTCCGAGAATACCTTATACATATAGGTAGAATAGAATTTAGGTAATGTCCCGTCTGCTTTCTCCAGTTCTTCATTTCCCATTTCTTACTACGGATACCTGCTCTAAGGTATATAACCTGTATATCCTCGGTAATATCACAAACACCTAGAGACAGTCTAACTAGGTCACACAGGCTGCCCTGCAGGGTGTCTGTCAACCTGGTCTTGCCTATTATGCGTTGCTTGTCGTCACTGTCAGCCAACAGCATCTCTCCCTTTGCCCCGCCATCTCTCTTCTCTCGGTCACTGTCCGAAGGGTAATGCGATGTCATGTTAATTCATTTGATCAAGAGAGGTCGAGCGACATTTCTCTTTCTCTTTTATTAATTACTCTTCATTTTCCTCTCAATCGAACCGTTTCCTAAAATATGATCCTATTTCCACCGTCAAAAACTCCATCGTCTTGTTTCACCAACCCGGTTGCTATCCCAAGTCGGGAACCGTTTCCGCTTAATCAGATCCATAGACCACCATATCACCACTCCGTTATAGCAGCAGCAAATCTCGCCTCTGCTATTCTTGTCATGCGGCATCAGTGTGCCCTTCAGCTTTCCGTTCTGCTATAGCTCATCAGTGGACCGTCTTGTATCAAGCGCCTACCCAGCCTGGTCATCTCGTCTCAGTCTAGCCGTAAGAGCCGCCGTCTCCGACATGTCGAGTTTCATATCCAGATATGCTACGTCGGATCTCGACGAAACATCACGATATTCTTAATTTCATCCAATCATGATGCGTTTCGCGCCACAAAACAAACGGCCACACGAGTCGGCTCGAACAAAGCCAGTTTGACCCAAGACTATCCTCTGAAACTCGATATCCGTTGCAAGTGCAACTCTGCCTGTCAAGTTCAAGTGGCCATGTCCCGTCTGGCAACGACTTTGGTCACTTTCCCTCTCGTTGCATCACATCGCATTTCATTCCATCTTTCCTTTTCCTCTTTTCGCCCTTATTCTCTTCTAATCGCACATACTACTGAAGTATCTGCAGATTTGGTGTCTTGGTTGATCCAAGAACGCATTCGTTTTTACCCTTTTCCTTTTGCCCCTTCCCTTCCTTTGATTTCCTAGTCTCGTCTCCTTTTCTACACACTCGTTCTAATACTAATGTTATCTTCATGACGGACTCTACCCGTCAGGCCTTGGTAGCGGCCTTTACTTTGTAAGTCACCCGCTTCACCATAAAGAACTAACAGAATAACGCAACAACAGCGGCTTGGTCGCGCATGCTGGTACAGCTGCTATCTTTTCTCTCAGCAAACGTGCTTCCAAGATCATCCGAGATGCACCGAGGCTGGCCCTCATCGCTTTCCTTATTTCTTCAGCTTTATGGGCCCAATTACAATTTGGTGCCTTCTTACTTAATACCAATTCGACCTCGAGCTGTCAGGTTATGATCGTCTTCGCATCAACATTCGACCAGTTTGCCCGGATATGCATGGAGCAAAGTCTACTATGGATCTTCAGTACCCTCAGCCTCGTGTCTCTCACTGAGGTAGGAGTCATGCAAGGATTTATAGTGTTGCGACTTATACTTGGAGGCATCTTTGTTGGGTTTCAACGCCCACAGCTCGAGACTGTTTGCGTGACAATGACCTCGGTTCTGCCGGTTGGAATCACGGTCTCCGTCACAGACACTGCTTTCATGGCCTTCCTTCTCATAAGAGTCATCTCCCGCGGAGCTTACTCTGACAATCAAAAGGGAGGCATCAGTTCCAACCAGTCCCGTGCAGTTGCTCTTATTGTTTTGGGTTTCATCATCTGGACAGGGGTAAGTTCAAGTCAAAGCAGATCCAACAACTACATATAGCTGACTTTACATAGGCCAGTGCTCCCCTGATGTTGAGTATCGGGCCAATGGCTCTAGTTGCGCGAACAACTGTGCCTGCGATCGGTCTCTTGATCTTGATCGGTATGTCTATACCTATACGCTGACAAAACAAGCTGACTCGGCAGGCCTTCTCACTTTCTTCCACCATCGGTTGTTCCGGAATGCATCAAAACCCGTGCAATCGACAAACGTGCCCGATTTCGATGCTTCTCGAGATTTCAATGCCCGCTACATCTCTACCACCGAAATACAGGGTTCCGGCTATCGAGACGACTTTGCGACGACGAGGGGCAACTTCACTGGAATGTCTAAGCCTTTACCAGTTGCTACTGAATCCGAACGACTACCGACGATTTCGATGCCCGCTGTCGGACAAGCGAATGTTGGAATGGGTGGTGTCCCCGTGTTGGGCCAACTGTTCCCCTTACCCAAGTCACAGGCATTGCCAGCCTCAACAGAACCGATCGAAGTCAATCGAGTGATCACCGAGCAGACAATGGTAAACAGATGGAGTTCCGCATCCAGCTTAGACGAAAGGGCTCCAAACTTCGAATCGGACATTGCTACGGAATCTAGAAGTCAAATGGCAGAGACCTGGGATGTTCAAGCTGCTTCACGACCACAAGACTTACACGAAACCACAAAGTCACCAGCAGAACCCACAGTTACAGCCACCACATCATCTTTCTTGTCACCTGGGGTAGAGGGAGTTCGCAGACGCTCACCTCGACAGTCACCTCGAATCTTGCCATCACCAGCCTTGTCTCTCTTCCCGCGCTCACCTGGTTTAGTTTTGACTCCCAAGAAGGCCCAAGCACAAACCCCCGTTAAAACCACGGACGAGACCATTGTCAACTTCTCCTTGCCTGTCAAGGCACAGGCATTGTACCCGCAGCATCCAGCGAAGCAACAGCCTCCGAAGTCCGCACCATTGGCCGCTATACCTAGGAGCAATGCGAGTGAGATCCTGAGCAAGAGGGAAGACTCCGCGCGGACACTTTCTGTGGTTCACAGACCCCGACCTATCCCTAGGAAGTCGAACATTGATCGTGCCCTGTGGCCCACTGGAGGATCCCCAAATCTCCAGAACCACAAGAGATCGCTATCTTGTGGCGCCGTTCGATCTAAGCAGCCACTCGATACCCCAGCAGCTATCGATTATGATCTTTCGCGACTGAATGAACTTGCCAGTGTTCTGGCGGCCAATGTACCAACACAGAGCGAGACTACCAACCGCAGTACGAGACGACGATCACGGTCGATGGGAGAGCTTCCGATATTGGCAGCTGACCTTGAGCCTGTGCCCCCAATGCCAAAGCTTAACGAAGTCAAGTCAAAGATCGACAACGGCGACGCATTAGAAGCACCCTCAAGGACGCCAGTAAGCCCCAACTCAGCCAAGACGTCTACTCAATTTCCCAAAAGCCTTCAGACTACGGTCATTAATCTGCCCGGAGAGCCAGGATCAGCGACGAAATCGTCTTGGCAAGATGAGCAAGCGACCAGATACGGACGACGGTCTTCGCCTATCCTACCTATTGAAGATTTGAGCGCGCTCACTCCTTCTACGGTTCGAGATGAAGATATGACGATGGACATGGCTGATATCCGGTCGCCTGCGGTGCAAGTCCCCCTACAAAGGGCTTTGACAGTAACAGTTACGCCCAAAAACCAGCAACGGACCGGACTCGGCGTTGCGGATACCACATTGCCGTTGAGACAGGAGAACTACTTAGCACCCCTGGCTGTGCACAAGCCATCTGCCAATGCTAATGTCGGACTTGGGTCGGAGTTGCGACAAGCCGAGGACCTCCAAGTCACCGCAAAACAACATGTCCGACCATCACAAGTGGGGGATGTCCGTCCAACATTTTCGGCAAGGGGATACTCAACGAGACCACGTCGGAGTGTACCACCAGCACCACTTGTTATCCGCCGGCCCGACAATGTATACATTGAGCCGTCGCCTGTGGAATCCGACGACAGCATGGTGGGAGTTGATCAGAATGGTAAGCAAGCACAAAATTAATTAATTGGACTTGGTTCGGCAATTCTAACAAACTACCTACCTAATTAGATTTTGTTTCTCCGCACGCATCTTATCAGATAACGGATAATGACAGACTGGCGCTGTTGACAAATCTGGAACTGGAACTAAACCAACAGGAACACCAATGGCAGACGATTCGCCATACGATGCTGGCCCGTGATTCGCTGTCTACAGTGGGATCACCGCCTAGCCGAGATTCGCGATATGGAAGTGCGCGCCAGTCAATTATGAATGGGTCAAGGCTTGTCCAGCGCGGTCAATTAGATGCCGACTACGATCTTCTCGCCCTGTTTCCTCAGACCGACCTGAAAATCAATGCGAAGCGCGTGCCTAGTTCTGCCTACCCCAGGTTTACAGCCCCGTTAGCAACTCCTACCCCTCCAGACACTGACGAGGAGAGCGAATACGATGAGGATTTGGATGCTTTGATTGGCCAGATTCAGAGCTCTCCTGCCAAGGCGGCCACGCATCTCTGGTGCCCCACAGCTTCCGTGGAGGCGGTTACTACCACCACTACCTGGTCACTATGGACCCCCCCAGCCTCCAGGCCTATGAGGGAAAATGTGCCAGAGCAGAGCCTAGGATCGTCGAAACGTGGACCTGTGAGGAAGGATCTAAAGCCCCTCATTATCGAGAGTTCAAACCTGTGGGAGAAGACTGAATGCAAAGCGGCAAGATCAGACAATGGATTGTGGCAGCCAGTATCTCAAGTTGAAACCCAAGTGGTGGAAGTACAAGTCCAGCAGCAGGCAAAGCCAATCCGTAACCCCCCTCGACGGATCAGGCGTGTCACACTGCTGCCAGATATCCTGGAGAGCCCTAAACCACTCCCTGATAGGCGCGGTACACTGGGGATCTTCCAATTCCCATGGGGCGATCGGTCAGATAGTGCGACAGTGACACCTTGGCCATTGACATCGATGAGCGTGTCCGATATGATCTTCCAGGCTGGTGCAGTGGAGGGGGGTGCAAATGGCATGGGTATGCAGAGCAACCTCTCAGATTTTGACATGGACGACTACGAGCAGGATGATGGGGACTACTACGATTCGAGCGAAACGTACAACAGCGACGATGAGGACATGTTTGAGCGTGTCGAGCTTGCGCCTGTGGCCCAGCCAACGGATAAACGGCTCCAGGATGCCCCACCAGGAAAAATGCTGGCTTCTCACGAGGACGAAATGGAGTCTCGATCAGAGTCTGAATATGAGTAAGTGCATGGACGGACGAGTCTAATAAATAATCTGGAAAACGATGCTAATCATTATTTGTTTTGTTTATTTACAGCGATGAAATTGACTCTGGCTCCGAGTCAGAGGCTGAACCCATGTTCTTGAAACATTTCAAGAGCTTGGAGCATGAGCCAGTGACAAGAGAAGGAGAAGAAGAAGAAGAGGTGCACAGCAGCGGCGATGTGGAGGATGACAAAGCCAATCAACGGACAAGTCTCCGCACACAAGTCGAGCACGACATTGAACAAACTGGAGATTACAGCACAAAAGCCGATACTAGCGCAATCACCCCCACTACAACACCGACAATGACGCCTACGGATTTTGATCTCCGGAAAGAAAAAACTCGAATCAGGGTCCCAGACCGTGGGCAGCCGCAGCAGATTGCATCAATAAGCATGCCTGTGCCGCAGATGGCTCGCTGCTTATTGATGGATGTGGACCAAGCTTCACCTCGCGCACCAATCACAGACCTAGACACCCCTCATGCGGATGAAGAGCCCTGCACTGACAGGGAGTCCAAGTCCCGTGGCGCTCCAAGCGCAGGGCACTCTCCAGCGCCTGTGCTTCTGTTCCGCTTCTTGAAGGGTTCCATTCCAATTTCTAAGCTTGACGACGGCCAAAACAAAAATGATGACACTGTCTCTCCGAGTCCGCTCCCGCTAAATCCGCTCGTCGTATACAAATCCGAGTCCCCGACAGGCCGACACCAAACTTTGGTTATTAACTTGGAATATCCTTCTTCTCAATCTCACTCTTCATCTCTCAGACAAACACCAACAGCTACACCAAAATCTTCCATGGCTCTGTGGACTCCCAGCACTCCCGTCACTCGTCCCAACCAAGGACTTCCTCAACCCGACAACGCTACCTGGAACTCGTACCTGCCTACTGGTGAGGCCGCTCGCCTCGTCCCTGCCAAGGCCGACATGCCTTCTATCAAGACCAACTCCCTCTGGACTGCACCAGCAAAGAAGGCTGAGCTTAACAACTTCGGACTTTGGGGTACCAAGCAACCTCTGCCTGGCATGTGGACTCACTCGCCCGTTAACACAAAGATCTCCTACGGTCTTCCCCAGCCTGATGCAGAGACCTGGGCAACCTATCTCATCGTTCAAGACGATGCCAGCCGAGTAAAGCCTAGAGAGGCCGAGCCTGCATCCGTTTACAGCACTTCTCTCTGGGCCCCCGCCAAACCCGTTATTTCCGAAACCCCATCCGAGGATGGTCTCTGGAGCGGGTCAAGCTCCGCAACTTCGGTGAGCGGCTCCGAATCCTCCACGCTCAGCGATAAGGACACCGAAGCGGTCAATTTTGGATTGTGGGAGCCCCTCCCCGCTATCGTTGAAGATGAAGAGCCTGTCGGCCTTTTCAGCCTCAGCCACCGTCGCACCAATTACCGAACGACCAAGTTGGCGCCTGCTGCCCAGGGAATGGAGCGATCTCCCCGAAGGTCTCTTGAGGCGTTCCCCGATTTTGGGTTTACTCATCTCTGGAACATGGCTCCTCTCTGGGACTCCAAGGCCAATGCTGCTGCCATCAAGCTGCAGCGCGAAATTGATTCGTTGGTCCTGGAGGGTCTATTCAGCCTGAATCACCGCCGCAACACCTTCCGCACCACCTCCGCAAGCCCCGCAGCCCTCGACACACGGCCCAAGCAACGCATCTCGCAGCAATCTCTGCCGCAGCTCACCTCAGATAGCTTCTGGTCTGTGCGCACATCAAGCAAGGATGTTAGCGAGGTCAACTGGATCGCTCTCTCCACAGTCAGGCCGAGAGCAACCTCGGTTGCATCCTTCTCTGATAACGACTCTATCATTTCTGTACCCGCACTCACCAGAACTTCTTCCATGAAGTCTGAGAGGTCCCGTCCCGCCGCTACACCTGCAGAGTGGCTCGCTGCTCTCGACGAGGCCATTAGACTGGGATCTGGCAAGACCCTGGACATCGACACCGAAGACTCGTACGACTACCAGCTCTGGTCTAAGCCAGATGCTGAGATTGATGAGCCTGTCATCGCCTCAGATGAGCTGTGGAAGCCCATGAACAGTCGCTTCCTCGAATTGACTCCTACCAAGAGCGAATTCGACACGATGCATTCCGAGTCTGGTACTTCCCAGCGTGGTCGCACCCAGAAGGCCCGTCCCCCGATGCCTATGTACCCTGGCTCTTCCTCATCTGCCTTCCTCCCCGGCGCAAGCGAGACTCCCCGTGACTTCAGCTCGCAGGCGCTCTGGGCTCGCCCTCAGTCCCCTGGAGTCAAGGAGGACGGATCCTGGATGGACAGATCCCTGCGAAAGGGATTGTCATTCGTGCAGCTCTGGTAAACCACGGACCCCTGCATATGCGTTGGCGAACAACAGGAACGACAGACAACCCCGCGGGGTTGCGGGTTTCCAGGTTGTATGACATGACGTTACGATCATCAGATTTTTCGGACATGATTTTGCGAAACCACAAACATTGAAGCGAATGGTGTTACTTTTTCAACCTGCAGTAGCATGGTAGTTGGATGAAAACGGATTGCAAGCGTTGCTTTACTTGGATTTTTACCGGCGTTGGGACGCGATATGGGGTTACATTTACCCGTCGCAATAGGCGGCTCGTCCATTTGTCTCTGCGTGCACAGCATCTTATCATGCTCACGCCTGATGTATGATTAGAAAACAAGGCGCGGTTAATCTGCGCCTCAAAAAACCTTCGCATTCGAAATCGAATGATGAATTGATTAAATCATACTATCCAAGCTCGTGTCTTATTATGCCTCTATAGTGAATGTAACTTTCAATATGCACACTCTTGTTGAGCCCAGTGTCTATCATGCAATGGTTCAAACCATCAAGTTATGCGATGTGTGTCGTTCCTACATGGACAAATCGCATCGTCGTTTGAGGCAATACCATCACTGAATGAAATAGAGAATACGAATTTTTATTGGAATGCCGAATAGGTGTAGTATATTATCCATAAAACTGTCCAGACTGCTTGCTGCTCATATAGAAGTGATTCATCTTTGACTGTCGAGTTGGCTGGTTAAATGCAAACAGTCAACTTCACGATTTTAAACTGGACAACACAGAGCAACACACATCACTTGCAATCATGACCGAAATCAAGGCAACGAGAATATGGGCAGTGAATCGTCATGACCGTTAACCTCTATCCATGCATGCTTCATAACAAGAACAGTCCGGAGCTGTAAATATACGCCTCCCTCGATGCAACATCTTCGCAAAAAGCACATACAACCCTTTACTCGCTCTTCTTTCCTTTTCTCCATATGTCCTTTTTTCCCTATCCGAATCCTGTATGTATCCCAACCGCTTGACACTCCCTTGCATAATTCTCTTCTTCTTATCTTCCTCGTCACCGTTGATCCTTTTTATGTCCAGCTTGGTATTTCCGCCTAGCAAAGACAACTTCTTGTTGGTGGTAAATAATCTGTCTGTGACATCGAGGGAAAAGACATGAATCCTCTCGAGTTCAAAGATTGTTTTGACATCGCCTCTGCTTATTTTCTCCTTTCCCCTTCAGTGGTCATCAAAGCATTAGAGCGTGCGTCGGGGCCGCAAGAATAGGACAAAAGAAAAGTTTAAAAACAAAAGAAAAAAAACGAAAACACTACGTTTCCTCGTTAAAAAACAAAGGGGATAACGCAAGAAAACTCGTCAATAAAACTGACAGCCCCTGGCAAGCTATACTCGTGCGAACGAGTACCCGCATCAACGATGCAGCGTTTCGTGTTCCGTCTACCATATTACTTGTAAAAAGTCATTAAGAGCATTGCTTGGGGGCGTGTCAAGAGCAGTTCGACTCTCGTAATACCTCACTTGGGCCAAGATCTTGACCTCAGTGTCGGTACCGTAGTCCGCCGATAGGTGTGATAACGCCCCAATATATGCGTAGGGTCCATTAATCCCTTTGGATCGAGCAAGTCAGAAGAGCTTGTGCTGACGCTTAGGGCAGTTGGTTGGTGAAATGAACTCCTGCCTCGGGCGTAATAGAATGACCCTGGGTCTCCAAGACCGTCGCTATGCAAATGAAAATCCATATTATTATTTTGTACACGCTCAGACAAAGCAGAGCAACCAAGCGCAGGTTAATCAACTGACAGTCATCATCTGCATCCTCTGGGGCAAGCCAGAAGATGGTGAGTTCTCAGACGACGCGGCTTCTATGAGTGAATTGTTACCACGACTTCGTACCACTCTTCTGGGTGGGCTTGAGCCGGGGTCGTCAAACACTCGTGTGAAAGCAGGACTCGAATCTTGTTGTCGTATATTCCGTGGTGTGCGCATGGGACTCTCTGTTATCTGGTCGGCTTGGCGAATGAGATCAGATAATGTGTCCCGCAGGTCGCCGGCTCTCTTAACAAGAGCTTTGAGGCTATTGGTGTCGAAATGGACCTTGCCCTTATCCGGCACCTGCTCGGGTGCACGATGTTGCATCGCTCCAATAACAGAGCGAACAACTCCAGATACATCATGTGCCTTATTGTGCTTATTATTCTCTGGTGTCCTAGGACGACTGGGTCGATTCGATGGTGGCGTTTCTGTCGTGGGCCAGTTGCCAAAGATATCGTCTTCCGGGGAGAAGACAGATCGTCGCCGTGGGGAGTGTCGTTCCCGAACCACCGTTGTCTTAGACATGGGTGGTTCGTGGCCATCGAAGGCAGCGTCAAGACGGTTCATGGAGTGATCATCGAAGCCTTCATCCCCAAACCGTTCGTCGATCTCAAAGGCATCGAAGTTGATAGATGATGTGGACTTCTGATCATCTTTGTCTTCGTCCAAAGTCTCTTCATCAGGTGATGCGAGAGCAATGATACCATCAGCCTCTTTCCATAGATGTTTCTGTGAACCTTCGAGCATATCCATATCCCGGGCATGGCGGCAGAGGCGCTTCAGATCGTTGACAAGAAGAGAAAATTCTCTTATATGACCAGAATGTGCCTTGACGCTGGGCTGCGTTGCACGTATAGATTCGGGAACTGCGAATAATTTGTCATCCTTGTCATTGTTGTCGATACCACTGCCGCCGAATTCGAAGTCATCGTCCCAATCCTCGCTGACCGGCTTGGTTGCCATTCCCCAAGTGCCATACTTGGCTCCGGTAGGTTTTGAAACTTCGGGAGGGTCATGGACGACTGGGACACTCTGGCTCCGGACGTGAGCTGGGGCTGGGCCTCTGCGGGTAGAAGAACGACCACCTCTAGGGTCTATCTGCTTAGCATACGAAGTCATCGGCCGCGGTGCTCGTCCAGTGTCAGACTTGTCGTGTGTTGGGGGTTCGCTCCAGTCGAATAGTGAGCTGAGCGGGCGATCACTGGGGGCATCATGACCGTTTGTATCAGCAATACCGTTACCGCTGATATTGGCGAGGGCGAGGCGAACATTAGGGTTGATCCCCCTGGAATTCAGCGAGCTCCCTTTAGAGGGAGGCGACAAGGGGTTGCATTGGAACTCGTCATCCCTGGCCCAATCATCATCAAATTCGTCGTCAAAGGACAGCCTGCTGTACTCCTTGGTTGCAGAGGTTGAAATATCGTAGGGCGATGAGTTAAATCTCGATTCGAGTCTGAAATGCGGCGAAGTATCAGACCGATTTAGGGTGCGGACAGGGGTGGATGCATTCTCGTCCTCCTCCATGATCTTGTCGTCCTCATCCCAGGTCCGACCAAGCATCTCATGAATAGACAGACGCTTAGTCTTTGTACCATTGCCAGCGGTGCTTGGCGGTGACTCGTCATACATGGACTCCAATGGGGTTTCGACAGCACGGGCACGTCCAGAGCGTATTGAGTCGAACATGCAATCACTTTTGAAATCGGTATCATCATCGTCCACCGAGGTACAATCTCGGGTGTCACCCTCAGAGCTTTCCATAGTGGAACTCCTTTCGTGATGCGGTGCCCTTAGCTGTGACATGGCAGTGGAGCTGGTAGAACTTCCAGAGGGTTGATTAGGTCGATATTGATGGGTGGGAACCCCAACAGAATACCCTAACCGGGACGCATCCATATGAAAGTTGGTAAGTCTTGGAGGCGGGGGAACCGGCGATGAAGAGTTTCTTTTACGACTTTTCAACTGCATGTTGGCAGCTGAACCTAACGACAATCCCTGCCGGTCCGATATTGGTGATGTTGCGGGGAGGGTCGATTCCAAGGCCGGATTGGTTCGAGGAACAGCGCCAGATTGCGCACCAGTTAGCGGCTCCGACACACGTCGCTTATTCCCGCTCCTGGGTTCAGCGCTATGCTTGGGGCGCCGAATGCTCCCTGTCGTTTTTACCGCCCACCTTTCTGCAGATGCGAATGGCATCGAGATCGATTTCCGGGGTGTTCTGGAGGGAGAATCTTCGGAGGATTGAGTTGGTTCTTCCGCAGCAGTCTGAGGAGGACGTGTTTCTGATTGGATTTGCGCAGCGGGCAGTAGACCTCTGGGGGCTGGTGCCGCTGAAACCATTCTTGGTTTCACCAAATGAACTCTACCGCGCTCCTCGTTGTCGGCGTAAATGCGCTTCGAAGGGACGGCTCGAGCATGCGGACTCAACTCACCTAACCTACTCGAGCCTGTGCGTCCGCTGATGCTTAATCTTTTAGAGTGAAAATACGATTTCCATCCGCTCCTAACTGATGTCGATCTGGTGGGGGGTTCAATTGGAGATGAGGCAAGGAACTCGTGGGGTCGTGCCTGATCGTCAAACGATACGTTGTTTGAAACTGTTGGTGTGAATACTGCAGGAGAATCTGGTCTGCTGAATTGCTGGAGAGTTGCGGACCTCTGGTGGCTTGTAGCAGGTCGGCGAAGAGTGGGCAGGATTTGTAGGTGAGATTTCGCACGTCGTCGTCGTGGTAGAGGGTCAGGATCGATGTGATTCGGAGTATATCGCTTCACGAGCTTGTTTGGTGGGAGATTGGAGGCTGGGGAACCACGCAATATCGGGGCAGCTGAGCCGTGGGAGAAGATGGAAGGCGCGTCAGGGCCAGCACTCGACCTTGTGCTTTCGTGACGGGACAATGGGCGAACGGATAAGCGCCTTATCCAAGATCCATTGGAAGAGATAGAGTCTCGAGACTCGGGGATGATAGCTGGGGAGTCAGAGTGCCTCACAAGTGACGACTGCCTGCTGTTAAGCTGTGGGGGAGTCGACTGCGTCTGGGGCATAGGCGGTCGCTGATAACGGGAGAGAGGAGGTCTCGAGGCGGTAACTGGGCGCGGGAGAGTGTGGTGGTGCGAGGCGCCGAATACAGCAGCAGCGGCGTTGCTCGTGGCGGGCCGAGAGGAAGCAAAGTTGCTGAGCGATGGTGACTGTGCGCTTGGCTCGCGGTCTATAGAGACTCGTCTGGAATGGGAGGGACGTCGAGTCGAATGGGAGAAGGAGTTTGGTTCAGTGGTGGGTTGGCCGAACACCAAACCACTGGCCGCTGCGGCGATAGCAGTACCAGTTCCAACAAGCTGAATAGATAAACACGGGTTAATTACTGCTTACTGCTGCAACAGGAAAGAGGCTGGTCAAGCCACCACGAAAGAGGGTTTGGTGAGGGTCTAAGAGCAGTATAGAATAGGGCACAAAGTGGGTGGGATAGGTTAAAGTCTATAGCAGCCCATGTGATGGCTGGTGTGTGGTGGTGGTGATCCTTGATTGCCTTGATGTGATTGTGGATTGGATTTGCGGGGGAGGACAAAGCTAACTAACAACAAACTTACACTTGGAACGGTCTGCATGGTTGCTTCCATGGCAAAAGAAGCCGACGGCTCTACTCAAGAGAGAGATAGATAGAATACAGCGACAAGCATTCTAGCTTAGAGGCGGCGGAGAATGGCGGTACTCGAAAGGACGGGGATGCTCATGGTCGTCAAGCCATGGACGTAAGAGATGGGATCGCAATCGACAAAGACGGACGATACTGGTGAACAAGGAGGAGAAACCGTTGTAACCCACACGCCTTTCCTGAAGCCAAGCGCTTCTTTGCAAAGGACCCCCCGAGTTTGAGAGGAGATGGATAGTCCCGGAAGACAATTGCGAAGACGGGAAGAGGCTAGGCGAAACCTGATTCTGGCTGGCTGGCCGGACAAACAAAACAAACAGCAAATGGATGCTCTCCCTCCTCGGCGTCAGTCGGTGGATTGTGCCTCTCTCGGTGGGGGTCGAAGGGGAAAAAGGGCTGGAATAAAAGGTTTTGGGTTTGCGGAAAAGAATGTGAGAGACGAATGGAACTTCTGGGCTGGTCTGGGGGTTTGTGAGGATTTGATTTGATTTGCTTTGATTTGATATGATCAGGTCGGTCGCGGGAGCGACTGTCGAAAACAAACCAAACTCGGCTGGTAGTTGCGGTCGCGGTAGGTAGGTAGGTAGGTAGGTAGGTAGGTAGGTACCTACTGCAACAGGGCAATGCAGCGCCAATGTTAATGCCTGTGGGGACAAAGAAAAGCACCGGTTTTGAGGATCAAACAACAGTGGGCGCTATCTAGACGCTACAGGAGATGAATGGGAAAATGCAAAGGAGGAAATAAATAAATATTGGCAAATAGGAATCAATCTAAAGAGAGAGAAAAAGAAGAAAAAAACTGAAGGATGAATAGAAACTTGTTGACGTTGGCTGAATAAAATTGAATGTTTTCTTCCTTGTCTCCTCTGTTGTCCCCTTTTGCTTTTCTGCTGGGCGTAGGTACTCTACTCTATTGATCTATTCCCCTACCTCTAGGGTCCCGTCCCCTTACAGCGACAACAATAGGTAGTCAAATTAGATATATGGATGCTGCCCGGATGTCAATGACAACCTAGCTTAGCCCAGCAAATATCAGGAAGACAAAAAGCAAGAGAGGGGATGGAAAGAAAGAGAGAAACAGTCCCCAAGCCCCTCAAATCGTACGCTTTTCTTGACACCTGGAGATTGCAGGTGAGATTTGCGTGAGAACGGATCGTCTCTGCAGGGATGCACATCAAGACCAAGACCGCTCCAAGCACCGCACGACTCCAGACGGGATGGACCAGACCAGACCAAGCCATGGAGACCTGTGGAGGCCAGGCCAGGGCACCCAGGTCCCCGCCTGCATAGGTAGGCAGGTGCTAGGCAGGTTTCCATACGGGATGTCTCTTATTGTTTTATTAGCGGATGGAGCCACTGAGCATCTAGCGGGCCTCAGGGCACCTCTGAATCCAACTGAATCCGTCCTGTCCCTGACAGTTCAGGTACATGCCCGTAGTTACAACAGGTACAGTACAGTACGTGGGTGGGCGGCGGCGCTGTAGACGGGCAGAAACCTGGAATTGATTGGGTCCCGTCCATCTCAACTGGGACCGGGCGCGTCTCAAGCGCTGAGCAGCAAAAGAGATTAGTTGTGCTATTTTGAGTGGAGGACAACCAACTTTGACATGACTTGCATACAATAGTCGATTTAATGGCCTGAATCTGATATCATAGGCGCTGAATCAGTACTCTTGGGTCTAATTAAGAGTTGTTCTAAGCATAGGGGCCGTTCAAACTAATCTAGGTAATGAAATTGACTTGACACAATTGATTCAAAGCTGAAAGTGAAAGCCTCAGTCAGATCTTGATACCGCCGACCATGCCATGCCATGCCATGTCATGTCCTCCACTGCCCAGTCCTAGAATATCTCGTTGATGCTACACGAGATCCATCTCGTCTCAAACACAAACTTTGAATCCCGGACAGGTGCAACGCTTATTATCTAGCGCTTGCCGACTAGGCCACCACTCGTTTATTTACCATTCCAAGGAACGAGAGCTTATTACAGCAGTGTCATTTTTTACCTACTCTTCTTCTTTTGTCAATGCTCTGCCGCTGTCTCTGCCTCTGCCTATCCCTCTGTTACCCGTAGCGGCAACACGACCGTATCGTATCGTGGCGTGGCTTTCTAACCCTGGTACTTGTATCTCCGGACGGGTTGCTTCACCGGGGACTTCCTTGGCTTGTCCGGGGGTTGCATCTCGGGCTCTCACTCTGCTTTCATTCTGCATCAAAAGACGGAAGGCGGTCCAAGCAAGCGGGCGATCTCTCTCTCTAGAATCATGATGGGTTCAATAGGAAATTCAAGAAACTCCACACAAAAATCACATCTCATCGGCAGCTCTTGATAATCGAACTCGCTTGCTCCTCTGTTTACTCCAAAATGCAGTACTTTCGTCTCTTCCCCGGCCCCGGAGGTAATGACGACGGGGGTCACGACGGGATCAAGAACCCCCGGGGACGGACGACGCAAAGCAGTACGAGATCCCTGCCTGTAGGCGCAGAGACTGAGAAACATAATACACAGAGCCCTGTCCGTTGCTTGCTCAACCCGAGTTTGCTTTTGCTCTGCCACATAACAACATCAAGGCTATCTGCTTCCTTCTGGTTGCTGGTACCACCCGTCACAGGGCCCTGACCTGGCCATGGCTCCCGCGTACATCTCGCCATCGAGCCGGTGTTGAGCATCCTGAGATACGACATAATGATCAATCCCTCATCTGCACCTGCATCTTACAACGCCCCCCTGTCATCACACAGCAGGCCCGTTCCGGATTGTAGGCCCTGTTTATCAACGAACCCTTAGGGTTTCGTAGCAATGCAGTGGCTGATAAATATTTGAATATTTGAAGGGGAAGAACATCGCAGCTGCTGGATAAGGTATCAATTGCGAGGCTTGCAGACAGCACGCGTAGTAAGTGCTAATGAAATTATGCTTCTAGACAGCACATTCGAACCTTTTCTAGAACAGAAATAGGGGTTGTGCGCCCATTGACTTTGTATCGTGCATTCATATTGCACCGCCTGAGATCTGTCTAACTGGCATTTGTGTTTGGTGCTGTCTGTACTGTACTCTGTACTCCAACCAGTAACACAGTCACAGACCATGATGATCCTTCGGAGCAGTTCGCCATCCCGCGTACATTTGTCTAGCCAGTTCGCGACAAGTTATGCAGCAAGTCTACTTACTTGCTTACTTACTTACTTACTTCTTGACTGCAGTACATTAAAAGACTGCATGTTATTGGTATGTTATCAATTAAGTTGCGGCAGTGTCTCTTACGGACTGCGATGTCTTTCAGCTTGCTCGATCCAACTCCACCCTTCCTGGTTGGGATAGACTGGAGTTGACGGACCCCGTAACCCATGCCATGGCGTGCTCCGCCTCCAACAACAATAGCAGGGAACTAACAGCTGCTATGCTGGGCTCTTTACTCCATCGAAACTAGCCACGACTTTGAGCAGCAACTCGCCTCTTTGTGCCACAACTATCAGTTCTACGGCCGCCCATCACAGGTAGTTATCATGTGCAACGCCGAGCGGGTAATTGAGTTCATCTTGACGCAATAAGACAAGTGAGAAGAACGAAAAGAGATTGAGGAGGGAAAATACATTGAAACTTCAGGGACCTGACCAAAGACCAAGTGGCGCAGGGTCCATACGGAAGTAGAGAAAGGTTCACACTGAAAACACTGAAGGGTGCCTCGTCTTGGTTGAAGGCTTCCACCATTGCATCATGTATCATCATTGCATATAAAAATGCGGACCAAAGGACCTGATGTGATGGCTCCCGTCTGAATAACTTTTTGGCTTGGCTTGGACAGCTGCAGTGCAGTACTACACAGCACGCGGGCCGTTCTAAGCAGGCTGCAAAGGTGATGTTAATTCTCTAGCTTGTTGGACAAGAGCGTATCAAAATAAGTGCTTGGTATTTACCTCGTTAGCTCATCAAAAGTCTCCCCATTATTATGTGATAGGTATAAGACCCGACTTGAGTTTGGTCTTGTAGTTGATGTTCTTTGCATATCGGCCCCACTCCGCTTACACAGCTATTCCAAGTACATAATTACTTACATATGTACAGCTTCCATACGGATACTAAGAAATATCATTACTTGGAAACTTTTACTAGGATCGAAGCTAGCCAAAGACATTTGTCTCTGTTTTATTTCCAGAAATTAAGCACACGTGCGTGAATTCGCCCTTGCAGATACAAATTACGGTCCGTGTCTCTGAGGGTATTCTCTTCAAGGTCTACAGTCTTGGTAAGTTAAGAAGGTAAAGTGGCTGACTTGTCTGTCAAAAGTTGAGGCCTGCCACACATGATGAATTAACCGCCACCAACCGCAGATAATACATATACATAAGTAAACATAAACATCAACAAAACAACAACACCCCCATCAAAGACTCGATCCAATGATCTGCAGAACAAACCTGTCTACTGGTCCTTTTTTTTTTCCTTTCCCTCTCTCTCTGAGCGGAGCAGCAACCCGCCCCTGGTTCGCATTTACTGAGGGGTCATATGAAACGACCTTGCGTGATTTGACGAGACCCGACGGAATGAGGGAGAGATCATGGGTATCGGAATGTTTTTCGGTCAACCAGATCAGCTTCTCCTCTCTCGATCAAGATCCGAAAGAGGCGCTTGTGTCTTGTCAGTGGGTCTCGGAGTATCTTTAGACTTAGAGCATCTTTCATCTCAAGGCGGGCACCATTCAGAAGTTGGAGATGCGAAATTGCACCTCACATGGAGCCTCACACCAACAACTATCTCAGAAAGCCACAGGCAGATCCTTCTCGTGTTTAGGCAATGGCCCGCGGCTACGGGCTGTAGGTTGCAGAAGAAAACACCCCTGTCCTGTCTTCTTGTCTCGATAAGGCTGGACATGAAATCTCGCCAAGGACCTGCATCGAATCTGGTCTAACCTACTGTAAGCTTACCTTACATGTGCTCCGGCTTAGCCAAGCTCCTTGCGAACCGGTTTCCTTGACTTTTGGCTGGCTTCGGGTTCTTTCTTCCAAGGACCGACCGAAATACCATGGTACTTATGGTAATAATTCAAAGAATTTTCGCAACTCATACCTGAAACCAGTTCGTCAGCAGCAAGAAGCAGCGGAAGTTTTTCCGATTTGTCTCTCCCCAACAGTATTGTTGGTCAATGGGTGTTTCTCATCCATCTGACTGCATATGTATGAAAAGCCAAACAATTTGAATATGCGAATCATTAATTTGATACTCGGTTATTTCGTTAACCCACTCGCCTGCTGATCCAACCTGAGATACCTGAATAAGCGATGCAAGGCGTCATGATCGAATTTCGTATCTTCGAGGCTCGAGCGACAAAGCCCAATTTCCACCAACCATGCTCAAACGGCAGCTAACTTAGCAGTTTCAACAGACATGCCTAGTGCTCACGACGAGAGCTGACGCAACGCGTGAGCTGCTTCTCTTGTCATAGTACCGAACTCAAAAGCCGCTGCATGGTTGTCGACTTTGATACACAGCTTATGATAGGGCTCTCAAAGGCAGCCACGAAATTCGATGAGTAACAAACAACCTGCGCGGGGCCGGACAAGGGTCCTATCATGAGGCTCTTTGAGGCTTGCTAATAAATATCATGGCAATATGTACAGCTCCAGCCTGGAATGCTGACTTTTTTTCATTCTCCCGTGTAATGAAGGAAATATTTCCGGGTAATCATGATCGGCGGGCTTGTCTGCATCAATGTCTGGGCTGCCTTCTTCTGTTGTCTCAATGTGACCGCCGACAAACGTGAGCAAACCAGACGCATGACGGACGAGGCGGTCCATCAGCCCATGAGCCCGGAAGACTATCGATGCGAGGAGCTATCCGTAGTTAGACCCTGTATCATCGAGGCAAACTGGCAATTGGCCTCCTGACAAGTGGAATCTGGGCATCTAAGACACATCAAGTTGGTGTCTTGGTCCAGAAATGAATACCTAGATGGCACACTAGTGCAACTCTTCAACCCTTCAGGTTTGTGTAATTGGAGGTTCAGTTGACAACTCTTGGGACGCCGAGAAGTTCACAGAGTACATCTTTTATTATGAGTTCTCATTCTGCCAATTCGCTGTTAGTATCTATTAATAGCGTCTCTTGTGGTAACGCACAAAGAAAGATATCATTCTGCGAGATATCCCTACCCTGTCCATATCGATCGATCTCGAATTTCTCTAACATTCCCCAAACCAACCTTGAACCTATGTGGATGGAATCTTCATGACAGTTGGCGATCATTACAACGACGGGACACTGCTTACCCACAAGTTCGTGTGCACTTCCATGCTCTCGCTTCGCTTCTCGGGATTCTGGACCTGATCCTGGCTCATTCTCCATTTCTCCATGCTGGACTAGGAGGAGAGGAGCGAATTTTTGGCATGTTTCGACGACGCGCGCTTGTCAAGCTATTGTCACGCCAAGTGGAGGCAGCTCAAGCACTGTGGTGTTGAAATGACGTTATTGCAATCATTTCCTCACAAAACGGCGTCGCCGAATGCCCGTCAAAGAGGGCTCAAGCGTGCACAAGTGCCGGAGCGCCGTTTAGAATACACTAATTGGGAGATACTGTAAGTTAGTTCTCAAAGTTTGGTGGGTGGCAGCCAGACCAGACCAGACCAGGCCAGGCACCACCAGTTGGTGGTTGTCAGTCGAATTATGGATGTTGAGGCGATGCAAAGACGTTATTGGTCTCAGAGTCTGAGATGTTGTTGTTTTGGTGAGTGGGGAATGTGAATGCTAAGCTAGTAAGTACATGGTTATTTGTTCAATCACAACTTCTTAAACGCAATTCCTCAACTCTACATAGCTTACCTTGCGTACTCTGTATTACTGACTCGATAGCACATTGTCAGCGTTGAATCAGTTCACATCTTTCAACCAACATTCCATTTCTCAGGACTTAAACATGTCTGACAATTAGAACCCGCTGCGAGCACGACTCTGACTCTGCATTGAATATGTAACTCGTTCTGTCATGCAGAAAAGCCTTGCATCGATCTCCCACATCTGATCGTCAATGCAATGTTAAGTTATACAGAGCCAATGCAGACGCATAAATCTCCTAGATCGTCACCCCGGGCCGAGGGTTCCATCCTGAGGGTCAATTGGTTCAAGTTGCGAGAATATGCAAAGAATAACAACAGTAATCCTGAGACGAAGTCGACGCGTCGCGCCTAATCGGGGTTTGTTGTGTTGTGTAGTGTTATGTACATAATGATAAATGCAACACCGAGCTATCCATATTCAAAGCTTCTAATGATACGATTGGCTGCGTTTGCTGGCAGCTGAAA
Source organism: Fusarium chlamydosporum (assembly GCA_014898915.1). Classification (NCBI taxonomy): domain Eukaryota; kingdom Fungi; phylum Ascomycota; class Sordariomycetes; order Hypocreales; family Nectriaceae; genus Fusarium; species Fusarium chlamydosporum. The sequence goes on from JAAVUD010000118.1 coordinate 57,092, forward strand.
ACCTGCAATTACTGAAACCGGCGTAGAGGCTAGAGCCGGGATGCGTGGCAACTCGTTATTGCTGAGTTCTACGACGTCTGTTTTCAATAGTGAACAGTCGTATTGATAATCGACCTGAGGCACGGCACGATCGCCAGGATAGCCCTGTAGGATAAATCCGGGTTTCCATGTTTATCAGTCCATCATGTGGTTGTTGACATATACTATAGTACGCTAACAAAGTCAGATGAAAAGAAGATGGGATGCGAATCCTGAAGTTGAGACGTTGGCGCTCGCATAATAGCGACTTATTGGGCGCCAGTGTTATTGAAATCGCGCCATGTATGCATGTCCTTTCACTTATTTGGATTTAAACAGGTTCTCTGTGGTGGGAAACCAAGATTTCCATCTTCTCGTCGAAATTGGAAGCGCTTCACCGCCAGTTGTTTCTCTTCGATAATTCGGTCCTGCCAATCTCAAAGTGAATCTAATCAATTTAACTTCTAAAACTCATCGTATTCTGGTTCAGCTATGATTAGTAAAGTTTATAATGCGTTCAATAGTTCCTAAAACAATAAATTTCCTTCTTTCTCTTGTGCAGACAGCCAACCCCCCTGCAGTGTTTTGATATACCAGTCTTACTATAGAGTCCCGCCTCGGCGACGCCCCTTCTTCTCGTGTCTGGATTCAGCTCGAGCTTCCGTGCTCTAGTTTCTTATCATATGCACATCCTGTTTGAAGACGCTATAGCTTCCGTTGGCACCATATTGAGACATTTTATGATCAGTTCGTCAGGGAACAGTTTTCCTGTTCGACGTCGACTGAATATGTGACTATAGGTTAAGTCGAGGTCCTGCCTTAACAAGGTAACAATAAAGGTCAGTCTGTCCGATATTCTGTAACTCGCAATCGCTGAGACATTGTCGCATATACAGATTCTTTATAACTAGGCAATATTTATACACCGTTGAACTCTGTTTGTTACTCTAAACTCATCTGCATTAGTGAAGTCTACCAGTGTGTGGAGTGTAAATTTGTAGATGCAGTGAATGACATCGTGACAGGACACCACCCAGTGTTGCCTATGCTTTAGCCTACCATAGACACAAGTGGAACGTGCTGGTAACTAATATTAAGTACAAGCACTGTAGAAGTTGGGAATAAATACATATAACGGGTATATCAGTTTATGTTCAATCATTAGCAACATTGTTGTTGGGGTTTGCCGTAGCCTACCTACCCTAGAGACCCGCTTGATCGGCCATCGGGCCTTAGACGTCCGTGCCGGGGCAGTGGTTCGCCAGTACACCCACAATTTTCAACGACATCCATCTGTGGCGGGGCATTCAAGGTAACGACATTGTTGAACCGTTCAATCGCAGTTGAAGCCGCCCGTGTAGCCCGTCGAATCTGATCCCAGGGTTCTCCGAGTTGTGAATAATTGGAGGATTTTGGTTCTATCAATCTTGTATCAACTGCACCGACATCAGATCTACTCGTCATCATGGAGGCTGATATCAGAGCTGTGCTGCCCAACATCGACCCTGTGGTCTCCGAGTATTCCGTAGGCTACCTTACTCATGCCTCGACTGCTTATTCCGACGAGGATGAGACTTCGGGCGAGTCGCCGTTGAACGAGGCTGCTTCCACCATCACCGAACTTTTACTCTCCGCCTCAGGCCAGTTTAACCCAGAGCTCGAAGAGAAGATCAAGCAGCTTGTCGAAAAATGGGTTGACAAGTACACCGAGGCCAACGGAGGCCAGAGACGAGGACCTTCGACTGTCAGGCGTCTCGACCAAACCATTCAGGTCAGCCAGCAGCGCAACATGTCGTCGACTCTGGCTGTGGCGACTGGTGGCGTCGATCTGGAGTCCGCCAACGCAAGAAAGGTCGAGTCCAAGGTCGATCGCAAGAAGCTCGAAAAGGCAGAGCGAAAGATTGCGGCCAAGCAGCAGAAGAAGACCTTCAAGACTGTCGAGTACGAGGCCTCCAAGCTCCTTGAACAGCCCGAATCCACACAGTCCTACGAAGAGTTTTACATGGCTGTCAACCCTCTCCAGATGGGTGGCGGCTCTGGAAGCAAGTCCAAGGATATTAAGTTGGACAATATCGATGTGTCTATCAGCGGAAACCGTATTCTTACCGATACGACACTCACTCTTGCTTATGGTCATCGCTATGGTTTGGTTGGTAACAACGGTGTTGGTAAATCTACTCTGCTCCGAGCTTTGTCTCGTCGTGAAGTCGCTATTCCTCTGCACATCTCTATTCTCCACGTCGAACAAGAAGTAAGTCCAAGCAATGCCGCAGAAGAGAGCACAGCTAACATGTCCAGATCACTGGTGACGATACCCCGGCCATTCAGGCGGTTCTTGATGCCGATGTTTGGCGCAAGGTTCTCCTGAGGGAGCAAGACGTAAGTGCATCGTTCTTAAAATATTGGAAGCAATCTGACAATGCCAGCAAATCACCACACGCCTGGCAGAGTTGGAGGAACAGCGTTCTTCGCTAGCCGATACATCTGCCGATGCAGCTAGGATTGATCGCGACAGGGAGGCACAAGATACCAAGTTGGGAGATATCCAAGCCAAGTTGGCCGAGATGGAGTCAGACAAGGCCGAGTCACGAGCTGCTAGTATCCTTGCTGGTCTTGGTTTCTCACCAGAGCGACAACAGTTTGCTACCAAGACGTTCTCTGGTGGTTGGAGAATGCGTCTGGCTCTTGCGCGAGCCCTGTTCTGTGAACCCGACCTGCTTCTTCTTGACGAACCGTCCAACATGTTGGACGTCCCCTCCATTACCTTCTTGTCCGATTACCTCCAAACCTACCCCAGTACCGTACTCGTCGTTTCTCACGACAGAGCGTTCCTCAACGAGGTCGCTACCGACATCATCCACCAGCACTCACAGCGTCTCGACTACTACCGTGGAGCCAACTTCGACACCTTCTACGCCACCAAGGAGGAGCGTAAGAAGGTTGCCAAGCGTGAGTACGAGACACAGATGGTCCAGCGAGCTCATCTTCAGGCTTTCATCGACAAGTTCCGTTACAACGCCGCCAAGTCGTCAGAAGCCCAGTCACGTATCAAGAAACTCGAGAAGATGCCTGTTCTCGAACCCCCAGAGGCCGAGTACAGTGTCAAGTTCACCTTCCCCGAAGTCGAGAAGCTATCGCCCCCTATCGTGCAAATGTCAGAGGTCACTTTCGGCTACACCAAGGACAACGTTCTGCTCCGCAACGTCGACCTGGATGTCCAACTGGATTCCCGAATCGGTATTGTCGGACCCAACGGTGCTGGTAAGACAACTATTCTCAAGCTTCTCATCGGCAAGTTGAGTCCTTCCTCTGGTCTGATCTCACAACACCCTCGTCTTCGAATCGGATTCTTCGCTCAGCATCACGTTGATGCCCTTGACCTCAACGACAGTGCTGTCGGATTCATGTCCAAGAACTACCCCGGCCGAACCGATGAAGAGTACCGTCGCCGACTTGGTGCGTTCGGTATCACTGGCACAACTGGTCTGCAGAAGATGGGACTTCTCTCCGGAGGTCAGAAGTCTCGTGTCGCTTTTGCCTGTTTGGCTCTTACGAACCCCCATATCCTGGTTCTTGACGAACCTTCTAACCATTTGGATATTGAAGCTATGGATGCCTTGGCGGAGGCTCTTAGAGAATTCCAGGGTGGTGTGCTGATGGTTTCTCACGATGTCACTATGTTGCAGACTGTGTGCACGTCGTTGTGGGTTTGCGATGGAGGTACTGTTGAGAAGTTCCCTGGAGATGTCCAGGCGTACAAGAAGAGAATTACCGCGCAAGCCAATGCTGCTGGTGTTGTTAAGCAGCACTAAGTACATAGTTCAATTGATAAAACGGCTGCTTCGATTCATGATACAGTTTGTCTATTGTTTTCTTGCCACAAACTCTATTGCATTGCTGTGACTTGGTATCACACCAGGCCGAATGTATTTAATTATTGTTTTGACTGGCCATGGTTTTCTCTGGCAAACCCTAACAAGAGAGCTTTGCCTTGCATTGTCCGACCCCAATATGTTACTTGCATGCTGTGTGGTTCGTGTTACCTATGATGCAGGTGAATGCGTTTGGTCGGTTTCTTTTCACACTCAGACCGGAGCACAATGTGCAATGAATGACAGACAACAATGAACCTCGAATTTCGTCCGGTTTCCAACCAATGATGCACCTCCAGAATCTATATATACATCCCACTGAAGTTCACACCACATATTCGCAACAGCGCCCACTGCTCGTAGCGCTTCAAGCTCGATAGCTTATCTCCAAGGGATCTCCTCTTCTCTTCATTACCCAAACAATCACAATACTTCGCAAATATGGAAGGGATCGATACCACTCAAGCCGTCGTGGCCATGGACCTCTCTGAGCCCGATCCTGAGCCTTCTACCAAGCCCACCGACACTGGTCCCAATAAGCATGGTGAACCATCTGCTTACCCTGCCACTGAGCACCCCGTCTGCTCCCCTATCACCAAGCCTGGTGACACCCAGAACACCAGCAACAAGGTTATCGAAGTCAAGAAGACCAAGCCCACCCTCCATGTTAGAGAGAACCTCAGCTACTGGAAGTGTAGCCAGACCCTTCAGGATGGCAACACCTGTGGTTCCTACAACGTGATGGAGTTTAAGCAGTGTAAGGACTGCAAGAGCCGACGCGGAGTTGGAGATGATGGTACTGACGCCTACGGAACCAAGATCGCTAAGATCGTCCACGTCAACAACAAGAACGGAGACGAGTACTGGCAGTATCTCGTGGAGGAATAGGGCTATGCGAGAGGATGCGGATGGCTTGCGGGCGATGACTTATTGATGAAAATGAGGTTATGTCAGGAAGGGAGGATTATAGTCATGGCATTCGTTTGAAGAAACCGCTTTCTAGCTCGAGGGTCAGAAGATTATGAGTGATGAATGCAATCAAATCACCTGGAATCAGTTCATACTACTATGGCGTGCTGTAAAAGGAACTTTGAACTGCAGCAAGGCCTGCAAACCTAGAACATCCTTCTCCATGCTTAGGTGTTGCGAACAAGGGCCTGCCGGTATATCTGCGTCGCAAATCTTTTACCTTCGCCGCCAATGTACCTATGCCATATCATTGGATTTTCCAAGATGTATGAAATCGCTCGAGGTTAACGTCTCGAATCAATGGTGGCCGCCTGGATATCAGATGTCATATTCATGGCAGGACTCCAGATATTTATGAAGTAAGTCCCAAAGTTGTCTCTTTTCGGCAGTCAACCTTCACCAAGTCGTTGTTGCCTTCTTGAAAATCGACTCGTTCCGACCATTTTCATTAATCTCGGCTCATCTCACATGATGACTGCCGGCCCCACGAAAGCCAGAAATTCAGCTACAGGCTCATAAGACAAGTTTATGCGCCTATATCTGGTTTCGCTGTTGCAGATGGGAATAGCATTTTGAATGGGATATTGGAGTAAATCGTATGACCCTGGAAAGGCGGTGCAGACCGTGTGTTTCTTTACATCATTGGCATATATGCTCTGCAAGTCTTGGCACAAAGAAATGCGCCATCCGGTTTCCTCTTCGTGTGGTCGCCTCATATTGAAATGCTGATCGTCGAGTGCCGTCTGTTCATCTCGGGTGGTCAAATCGCCAATTTCATGTGGGGCAGGTTTGGTTGGCGCTACTCCCCGGTCCCGTCCCGTTGGCGATAGGTATTCTACATGCCTACCTACCGACTGAGGAAGCTAGGTAGGTACCAAAGTGGCTGGCCTCAACGGTCGATGGGCAGGGTAATGAGAATGTAAACGGCTGGAAAAGAAGTTAGTTCATACGATACTTTTCGAGATTTTATGTGATCTGTCAGTAAGCCTTCGTTTCTATGAATCAATATTGAATCTGGAAATAGTAAATGCTTCTTTCCATCTTATTTCCTCGCCTTGATCTTCCTCTGGTCTGCCAACCTGCCCGGGCTACAGTGACAGCAACAGGGGAGCAGGGGCAGCTCCATTGGCGTACCTGCCACTGCGGAACCACCTTCAGGCCGCGCCTTACCTTTCTGAGCCCGTGCACGGACCAGCAAGTAAACAGCCGAGAATGCTCACTGGCCCAATCGTCAGGAAAGAACCACTCTACCCCTTGTTTACCACCCCTGCCAGGCCCTGCTGGGCCCTGAACCGTGGCGGTGAACAATTTCACCCTTCCGGGCATTCTCCAAACAAAAATCAACATTCCCTCCCCTCTGGAACTGCCAACCCACTCTCATCCTCCTTCGTCCAAAGCTAAGGCTACTTCAGCTCTCGAACTACTCCGGCCCATTTCTTCTTCTCTTTACTCCTCCATATCCCATCTTTACATCCACAGCCGTCAATATGCGCGAGATTGTGAGTGCTTCCCCCTTCAACTCGAAGCTGTGCTTTGCTGTGCTGCTGCACGCGTTGAGCTTGTGCTTCGTGCCCCTGATTCACTGTACCCCGCTGGGCGGCGGCAGCTCAACAACAATGCACGATAGCTCGCAGCTTGATCAATACTCCTCCCCAGGAATAGGAAGCTAACCTCGTTTCTTTCTTTGCAATAGGTTCACCTTCAGACCGGTCAGTGCGTAAGTATTCGTCCCCTCTCTAATGTCGTCGGGGGGATGTTAACAATGTTTATTAGGGTAACCAAATCGGTGCTGCTTTCTGGCAGACCATCTCTGGCGAGCACGGTCTCGACAGCAATGGTGTCTACAACGGTACCTCCGAGCTTCAGCTCGAGCGCATGAGCGTTTACTTCAACGAGGTTTGTTCTGTCACTCTCGCTACAGAAAAACACAAACTAACACGCGCCTAGGCTTCCGGTAACAAGTATGTTCCCCGTGCCGTCCTCGTCGATCTCGAGCCCGGTACCATGGACGCCGTCCGCGCCGGTCCCTTCGGACAGCTCTTCCGCCCCGACAACTTCGTTTTCGGTCAATCCGGTGCCGGAAACAACTGGGCCAAGGGTCATTACACTGAGGGAGCTGAACTTGTCGACAACGTTCTCGATGTCGTCCGCCGCGAGGCCGAGGGTTGTGACTGCCTCCAGGGTTTCCAGATCACCCACTCTCTCGGTGGTGGTACCGGTGCCGGTATGGGTACTCTATTGATCTCCAAGATCCGTGAGGAGTTCCCCGACCGTATGATGGCTACCTTCTCCGTCGTTCCTTCCCCTAAGGTCTCTGACACCGTTGTCGAGCCCTACAACGCCACTCTCTCCGTCCACCAGCTGGTCGAGAACTCCGACGAGACTTTCTGTATCGACAACGAGGCCCTTTACGACATTTGCATGCGCACTCTTAAGCTGTCCAACCCCTCTTACGGTGACCTGAACTACCTCGTCTCCGCCGTCATGTCCGGCGTCACCACCTGTCTCCGTTTCCCCGGTCAGCTGAACTCTGACCTCCGAAAGCTCGCCGTCAACATGGTGCCTTTCCCCCGTCTGCACTTCTTCATGGTCGGATTCGCTCCCCTGACCAGCCGTGGTGCTCACTCTTTCCGCGCTGTCAGCGTTCCCGAGCTTACCCAGCAGATGTTCGACCCCAAGAACATGATGGCTGCTTCTGACTTCCGCAACGGTCGTTACCTGACCTGCTCTGCCATCTTCCGTGGCCGTGTCGCCATGAAGGAGGTTGAGGACCAGATGCGCAACGTCCAGAACAAGAACTCATCCTACTTTGTCGAGTGGATCCCGAACAACATCCAGACCGCTCTCTGCGCTATTCCCCCTCGTGGACTTACTATGTCCTCCACTTTCATTGGAAACTCCACCTCTATCCAGGAGCTTTTCAAGCGTGTTGGCGAGCAGTTCACTGCTATGTTCCGACGCAAGGCTTTCTTGCATTGGTACACTGGTGAAGGTATGGACGAGATGGAGTTCACTGAGGCTGAGTCCAACATGAACGATCTTGTCTCTGAATACCAGCAGTACCAGGATGCTGGTATTGACGAGGAAGAAGAGGAATATGAGGAGGAGCTGCCTGAGGGCGAGGAGTAAAGTCTCCATTGTACTGAAATCACTGGTCGTCTATGTTGTCTCTATTCAATAGCCGGCCTGCAACTTCTTTTCAGGGTGTAGTTGTTGTAATTCCGGGGTTAAGATATCCTCAAAACTGGCAGTACACAACAGATGTACGAGTCAAATAAAATTCAGAAGTACTATTGTACCAATTCATTGAGCCTCTAGCCATTGTGAAATTTCTAAAAATGGAATCAGAAATGTCATCCACTGTCAAACATTGTAAATCTACTGATGAGGTGAAGTCGAATGTCGGCGATCGGACCACTCTAGCCCCGATCAATTTATAGAGCTAGGTATTGCTTAAGCACGTGATTAAATGACTAAGCACGAAAAGTTGAGCTTCAATGGTCTGAACCTCGTTCGTGGAGCCAGCATTGCAGCACGCCCACGACAGCCTTATCGACACCAATGGCTGCCATGTTCACTCCCAGTCGGGGGAAGGCATTCGGGCGAGCCATAACGACCTCGTCGTCTGGCCCTGTCACCCTCCCTGGCTTCCTGGTGCCGGCATGGCAGGCGACAGCCTCCAAGACGGCAACGCCGCTAGCCACCGCACTCTTCTCGACGACCTCGAAACGACCCTCTAAGCTCGGCCGAACACCTCTTTCGATCCCCCCAGGTGTGGAGCTGACTGTTGGAAAGCCTTTTGCGCAAAAGGATCTGACATCGTACAAGAAGGTGTATAAGAAGACCATCAATGTCAAGGGACCACTGGGTACGTTGGAATATGTTTCTGTGAGCAACAAGGGCCAATTGCTGACCGGCTGTTAGGATCGCTCAATCTCGAGGTTCCCGAGTATGTGGAGGTGACGCAGGATCCTGAGGCCAAGAGTGTGTTGCTTAACGTTCAGAACAATGAAGCTAAAGACCAGAAGGCTATGTGGGGTATGTTTATATGCCTATTATCCTTGACGCACCTAATATTGACAATTGTGCAGGAACAACATGGTCTTATCTGAGGAACTACATCATGGGCGTCTCAGAAGGCCATACAGCCATTCTCCGTCTCGTTGGCGTTGGTTACCGAGCTAGCGTTGAAGAGCGAGGTGCCAAAGAGGAGTTTCCCGGTCAGCGCTTTTTGTGCCTCAAGCTGGGTTTCACGCACCCCGTCGAAGAGGGCATTCCCCGCGGCGTCACCGTTACGACCCCTGCGCCTACACGTATCCTGATTGAGGGCATTGACCGCGAGACCATCATGTCCTTTGCTGGACGAGTTCGCATGTGGCGTCCTCCGGAGCCTTACAAGGGAAAGGGTGTCTTCATCAACGACCAAACGATCAAGCTGAAGCAGAAGAAGATCAAATAGAGAGATGGTATCTTGGGAGCTTGTATTGGCCAGCTTGGTGGCCTGTTGGACGCAGTTGGCGCGTGTATTCTAGTATCATGTACAGAATGTGTACTATCTGACGAGGCATATACAAAACTACTTTTTTTACTTTTTCATTTCCCGCTTTCATTCAAGTCGTATCAATTCCCTTTCCTTCTCCGATGCAGTTTATGACTGCTTAGCGCTCAGAACCTCCTGAACAGCCTCGAGAACCTTTCCGTGGACAGCAGCGGGAGCAGCAATGACGCCCTTGTTGTTGGCCAAGGTGCGTCCGACGCTGAAGTCGAGGCGCTTGCCGTGAATGTCAGTAACCTGACCACCAGCCTCACGAACAATAAGATCTCCAGCAGCATGGTCCCAGATCTTCTCCTGGTAAGTCGCCTTGACGGGCAGGCGAAGGTAGATATCGCCAGCACCACGGGCAATGGAGCCGTACTTGGCTTGGCTGTCCATGCGAACACTCTCCTGGGTAATACCAAGCTTCTTGGAGATGAGAGCCTGGTCATCGTGCGCAGAGTGACCAGCCTCGACACTCTCGCAGAAAGTAGCCTTGGAGAGGTCGTCGAGGCTTCGCATAGAGATAGACTTTTGAGTAGAGAGAGCGCCGGTGGTCAGAGGGCGGCTGTTGGCACCGTGTCCCTGAACGGCAGAGAAGACAACACCACGGCCCTCATCAGTAGCATTGGAGCCAATGTCGGATGTCAGACGAGCTGAGTCGTCGACGGGGAGGTTGGGGCAGCCGAGGACACCGACCTTAACATCGCCATCAACCATAAGACCCAGGCAGACGGCGTATTGTCCACCGCGGAGGAAGCCCTTGGTACCATCAATGGGGTCAATGGCCCAGATGCGACCACTTGAACCGCCCTGGCTACCACCTCTGTCGATCAACTCAAGCATCTCGTCAGCATCCTTGATAGGACCTCCGAGCTGCTTCTCGGCGTCCTCATCGTCGAGCTTTGTAGAGCTAACGAGCTCCCAGATAGTCTGCTTGAGGTTCGCATCGTCACGGAGCTGAGCAGCCTCCTCCTCAGCGACAATGGCGTCGTCGGGGAAGTTGTGACGGAGGGCGGCAATAATGAGAGCCTGGGCGCCAAAGTCGCCAATGGTGACAGGGCTCTTGTCGTTCTTGTCAACAGTACCCTTTGCCTTCTCGTGGAAGACGCGTTTGGTGAGGATGGTAGCGCGCTGAACGGCGAGCTCAGCGATCTTGAGCTCCGAAGCGTAAGACGGGGAAGCCATAGTTGCGAGCGGTCGGTTTAGGAAGAGAAGATGAGAGGAGATTTGGCGGATGCGGGGGACAAAGGAAGGGGACAGAAAGATAGCCAGGATGAGAGTAAGTAGAAAGAAGAGGAGGGATCTGAAGAAGATGGTCATTCAAGACCGAGCAAGGTACCACTAAGTGTAGGTGGTAGTAAGATGGTAGGTAACGTGGGATGGCGCAATTGCTGTATGGTTGGTCTCTTTCGGGTCGTCGGGCGGGTCGTCGCTGTGACTGGGTCCAAGATGAGTGGGATGTGGATTAAATTGAGTGAAGGATCTGAGCGAGAAAGCGATTGAGGAAAAGAAGTGGGATAGGAGCTTGAGTTGGTGAGAGGTTCTTTAAGCTGGTGACGTGAGAGGGATTGTATTGACCATGGTTATCTCGGTATGATAAGTAGGTTGTGTATAGGTTTCCATTCTATCTATAGCAGTAATTCGTCTGACAAAAAAAACATGTATCAGTTCGATTAACTCGAGTTATTCCTATGATTGCCAGAGACCTGTGTATACAAGTGAATATCTCTTAATTAACTACCGTATACCTTGGCAGTGGCTATTTATCTCCATCATGTCTACTCCCACTTCTGCCCCGCCATTAGACAGACTCCGACCCGACATCAATGAGGGGCATTTTCCCATTCCCATCCGAGCTTTGCTAACATTTTCTTCCCCTGCTTATAGCGAGCGGAACCACCCGATTGGCCAGCCATTTCAAGCATCAATCAATTCAAACCCAAGCATCCAAACCATTTCATCATTTCTCTCCCACGCCTGCTTCAACACAGTCTCCCGATATATACCAAATACAAAGCATCAAAATGGCCTCGTCATCTGCATCCCTGCGCTCTCTCTACCGCTCTCTCCTCCGCGAGCTCCCACCTCGACCCGTTCTCGCCTCACCGCGCTCCCCTCTGCACTCTCGCCTTCGAGATACATTCACTTCCGAAGCAAAGGGTGCGACATCTCGAGACGCCCGAGCCCACGCCGCTGCCCAAGCTATCGCATACCTCCGATCTCAGCGCATGTACGCCACCTTGCTAGAGCGGTACAACCCTGGTATGGGTATGGACGAGGAGGAGCGTGTTCGTTTGACTGCGCGAAGAGTTGGCATGGATCTTCCGGTCGAGTACAAATAAAAGGGCGGCATGCGAATTGGAAATGAAGATCGAGGGAACAAAATGAGATAGAAAGGATTTGGAAGACGACCAGAGCCGATCAACGGAAACTGAACCCACGTCCAAGACAATTGTCACCACGACGAAACGCCCAGTCTCGAGCATTTGCAACAGCGAGTATGCACATGGGAACCAGGCATGAGGTTTTAAGGACTCAAAAAATGTGTCTGAATATTTTAGGAGCCGAGGACCAGACTCTGGTCGCCATTAAAATGTACGAATAAGTGTATAAGACAGACGCAATAGCCAGGCATTACTTGATTTTAAAGAACCAGCAATCAATTCATTATCATATCATATCTCATTCAAAGGCCACATTTGGCCCAAGATCAATAATTATATACAGAAAAATATCGTTTTGAAAGATCAAGCACATCTGGCTTAGGGGTATCAACATCAACTCACTTCCTTCTCTTATGTAGGCTCTTAGACTCCGCCTACACCTCCGTCTTCAAGTGACTCATCCCAGCCGCCCATCTGCAACAGCCACTCTCCCAATCTCTCTTTGACGAGTGTGATGTTCTCGCCCAGGGCGCTCTTCCATTGATCCTGCACGAGACGGACCTTCTCCTTTAGATCCTCGGTAAGTCTATATTCTTCTGAATGTCGCATTTCTTGTGCCCGCGCCTTGCTGTCAGCCTTGGGAATTGGGTTCCCGTTCTCATCCTGGGTCTGAGTCTCGAGTACTTTGCCTTTAGCATGTACTACCGCTTCTTTGACCTCGTGAAGCAAACACAACAAGTTGGTGTGCGACTCGATGAACTGATAAGTACTTTTCTCTGCATGAAGCAACAGGCTGAACAGATACTGCATCGGATGCTCGATGTATGATGGGTTTTCCTCGATCTCAGATGATGGGATCCGAATATTGAACCCATCCAGATCCAAAGGAATGTTGTCCAATAGCTCACAAAGCGGAGGCGCAATATCCCAAAACGCCGACAGCTGCAGTGCAACACCATGGTCGACAGCCTTTTCAACTACTCCCCGAAAGTCCCGCGTCCGTTCCAGGACTTCGTGAGCAAACGCATATTCACGTTTGGCCGAATCTTCCGCGAAAAAGGCCTCAGCTGACTTGAGTTTCTCGGTATTCCCGGAAAGCCGATAGGGAGTCAATACAACCTCGCAGTATCGGCCATTGCGGTCCGAAAGAAGATCGTAGATAGCTCTGTGAAGAGCTTCTCGGGCCTCGAAAACCCACTTGAGCAGAGTCAATTTTTCCAAAAGCTCTGGTCTGTCATCACCTTCTTCTTGCGGCATATCAGCGTCGATCTGTCCGTTGTCGAATAAATGCAGGGACAAATCGTCAAATAACTCAGTGGCGCGTGAAATACGTCCCGTTAATAACTCGTTCAGAGGCAACACCACCTGGTTTTGAAACAGTTCGTATTCCGACTTTTCGAGTTCCTTTTTCTTTGCGATCTCGTTAACCTTTTCGTCAGCGTCGATGGTTCCTGCGTCTGCGTAGCTCAAGCTGCCGGCGTTGATCTCATTCTGCAGGTGCGTCCGCAAAGCTTGACGGCGCTCAGTTGCAGCTTTGGAAAATTGCTCTCGTCGTTTGGTACTCTCTACAACAAACCGTTCTTTGGTCTTAGTCATCTCATCAAGCTGGCTCAAAGCTCGCACGGCAGTTCTGATAGAAGTCAACTCCGGGTGTTTGTTGTTAACAGCGGGGTGGTGCCTCGGGTAAGGAGGGGGCATTGTGACGAGCCGAGAAACGTCGAGATGGTCGCGGTTGATCGTTGAACAGGGACTCGAGCCCAAGTTGGAGGTGTTGGCAAAACCAAACTGTTGAGGCGTAAGGCTAGGCTCCGACTGATCGTGCCACCCTGTTTTTTCAGGAGGGTATTCGGACGTCGGGCCTTGTTCCTCATATACCACAGGAGGCCGGTCCTCCTCAACCCATTGCGTTTTTGTCACACCCATATACTTGGACTCTCTCTTTGATCTTCCGAGATGGGAAGCCTCTCCTTGCGAGTCTGATTCCCACCAACGGCTTGGAGGGCGACCTCGCGAGCTCCCATTCTCATAGTTTTCACTCACGCTCATGCTTAGAATCGGCGACAAGGAAGGCATATAATTGCCGGACCAGTTGAGGTTCGGTGGATTGTTACCGCTGGGCGAAGTTGGGACATTGGCTGTTTTGGAGGTAGGCTGGGGGCTCTCTCCAATGTTAGAGCCTATGGAACCTCGGCGAGACGGTCCTGGCTCTGACAAACCAGGCGTATACTGATCTTGTGAGGAAGCTGAATCTCGCCTTGCTTGGGTAACCATTGGCCGAAACAAGTCGCGAGTGAGATCAAATATTTCAGAGCCCATGGCCCCAATAGCGACCGAGTATCGTTCTCGCCGGATTCTTGACTCGTTGACGACAAAGTCGGCAAATAAGCGCACTCTGTCAGCATCGGTAGTAGCCGTAGACTCCTTGATAGCAAACTCGCGAAATCGATCAATCGTCCCTTCCGCGAATTGTTCTGCAGTCTGGGTTGTTACCAGATGCTTTGACACTGGAAGACTGACTGAAGGTGGCCTTGAGGATTCTCGAACTCTTGAAACCGATGCAACAGACCCCGATCGAGGAGGCGGAGTGGGCAGCGCCTTAGGGGCAACTGCCTTTGAGCTGCTACCATACTGGACATGCTTGGAAGCGTTAGGAGAGAAAGGCGGTGTCTCGGCTTCTTGAGGTAGTTTCCCTGAGGCCGGAGCTCTGGGGGTTGAGTTCCGAGAATCTTGCGACGCAAGTGCACCACTAAGAGGCGTTGATTTGCCAATTGACGCCCGCGACAAATCCGTCGAATTTGGTACCATTATGTCTGCCATAGAATCTGGTCGAGTACGCTCATCTATCGAATTGCGAATGCTGTGCCTGGTTCGACTCTCGGTCCGTCGCTGCAAAATTGTTTTATCATGTCGTACTGCTTTTTGTCGGTTCAGTCCATTGATGCTTGATGAGGACCCAGGAGCTGGCTCGATGGGTGGGCTAGAGGGTATTGAGGTATCGATGGTCAGGCTCGGTGATCGTCTTCGATCTGACGGCCCTGCTTGGCTTTCAGTCTCATTCCAGTCCGCAGGGGTAGGTGGAACAGGTCCAAGGTTTGTTACGCCTGCTGGTGGTCGTCGCCTGTTTATGGGAGGTGATATAATGGGAACCGAATTCCTGTCCATAGATTGTACACTTTGCGATCTACTTGACGAGGGTGGAGGGGGACCAGGAGGAGGTGGGGGAAGAGGCATGCCTGGCTCCCATCTTGACTGAGATGTTGATCGTGAGCGAGCAGATGTGGGAGTCTCTACGGCCCCAGCAGAAACGGCTCTCCGGGCTGCTGGAGGCCCTGGATGTATAACCCCAGCAATTCCATGTTCGGGACTAGGTTGATGGAATGAAGTTTGCACTATCATGCTCTGTCGGTGGCTCTGAGGTGGCGGTTGAGGCGGTGGGGTACTTGAGCTATCGGCGTCTCTACGACGGCCTAATGATGGGAGGAAACGACGTTCACGTGAACCGTTACGTCCCTGGGTCCCTGGGGGAGGAGGAAACGATGCATTGGCTGGTTCAGGAGAAGGTCGGTGCATTGAGGTGCTCAATCGAGGTGGCGGAGTTGGCGTCCCATTCGGTGTAGAGTCAAATACTGTACTCATGGGTCGTGGCTGCTGCTGACTTCGGGGTGGACTATATGGTGGAGGAGGCATCGGCGACACTGGTGCATGTTAGAACACCGATGAAAAAAAGGCTATGCTTATATAGTTAGCCACTTGCCTTGAACTTCGCCTGCATATTGAACAGCGCGCTCGGCGACGGCGGCCTGGGTAGGTGCCCATTCTTGTGGATTGTAGGGTTGTATACTACTGCCAGGCGTTTGAGCAGCAGAGTGATAATGACTGGATGTCATGGACACGGCAGATATGGGTGTATTTAGATGGTTGTTGTAGATACCAGGAGTTGTCGTGAGAGGAAGAAGGCCCTGGCGGAGTCGCGCCGGATCGCGAGAAGTCATGATGAAGGATCGAGCAGGACCAAGCGACTATAACTTTACTCGATCGCCAGGTCCAGGGTCCTTGTGATAGGAACAACACCAAAAGTAACGCCTAGTGACAGGCGTATCTGCGCTGTCTCTTTGGTCGGTTGGTCCTGGTACGTGGGGTCCAGTATGGATCCGCGGGGTGGCGGCGCGTGCAAGTAGAGGAGTGAGTCGATGGGCTCAGGTGAGGATCACGACAGGTGAAACAGAAATCGAGAATAGAGCTGAGACGACAAGCAGGAGGATGCCGATCACCTTGATCTGACGGGCCAAACAGCTGCCTGTTTGAGGTGGTCGCGCCTATTGGAGAAACGAAGAGACACAAAAATAGTGTATGTATGCAGGTGAGGCTCTGCGTGTAAGAAGTTGTCGGTCAATTGACGGGAAAGAAAGGGAATATCTCTCATCAATCCAGCCGCAGTAGCTGCAGCAAGGACGCT
Source organism: Fusarium chlamydosporum (assembly GCA_014898915.1). NCBI lineage: Eukaryota > Fungi > Ascomycota > Sordariomycetes > Hypocreales > Nectriaceae > Fusarium > Fusarium chlamydosporum. Next base: position 73,328 of record JAAVUD010000118.1, read on the forward strand.
TAGTACGTCCCTTGATGCAGAACCAACCAAATGGGCATAGAAATGTGATTGAGAATGTAAGAGAAGAGAAAGTGGTTGGGTTGGGAACTTTTTGGGAGGAGGGCCCTGTTACAGACAGAACAGATCCCTGCGAGGAAGTAAGGTAAGGTACGAAGCAGTGGAGGTGGAGGCCCGGTGGTTTGAAATCACGACAGCTCACTTTTCGGGTGGTGTCAGTGGGAGCGGGAGGAAGAGAATGCACTATAACTAAATAGAGCAAGAGTAAGTATGATGGATGTTATCTAGTTAACTCGAACCCGTTTCTGCATTCTGTTTATCGCCGATTAGACAAGCTACGCCAAGCCATGCCTCAACGTGAGAGTCTTCTTGGCGGGGACTTTACTAGGGTCGTCAAGAACCGACATAAAGAAAATGGGGTGGCATGGACGCTATCGGAGTATGGGACAAAGAGAATCAACATGGATGGGATGCTTCGCTTCATGGGGACGTTGCCGATGGCCAATTGTTAGGTTAGGATGAGCAACAACAACAAGGGGGATCTACAGGCCTACTGTATGCACGCATTGAGGAGATTCTTACTAGGTAAGGATAGTGATAGTCGAAGTCTTCGACCGCTTCTTCCCGTAGTAGAGAAACTCAGCTGACGGGTCAGAGAAATGGCGTTCTGATTATACCCTAAAGTTAGTTTGGCATTCGTAGATCCTAAAGGGTGCATTAGACTAACTAGAGGATTACAATAGCAGACACCAGAGATATTAATGGTGAAGGATGCTTTGGCTCTTTGCTCTTTGATGCTGTAAGCACAGGACACACTTTGAATCCTTTCCAGCTTGCCCAGTTGGCTACTGTCTTGTCTGTCTTTGTACTGTACATACAATGGCTGAAGGATTGATCCTAATCGCATTAACTCGGACCCCGCTGGGTGGAAAGGTTGGGATAGACTTGCAGACAGAGTATGCTATTCTTAGAGTCTTGATGTGGCCTATCACTTATTGCTATTGGTCGGTAATGATAGACTATGCGGGTTGAGTGTGGATGCCGGCGCTTAATCGACGTCCCTCGCTGCCTGTCACATTTCTTGGAGAGTAGAGACCCCAGAGACCCATGACCTAAAAAGCCGTTCGCTTCAAAATCTGCATGACCGGATCGAAGAGCTGCATAAAAAGCATGTGCAAGGGGTGATCGTGGGCTGATCTTGAGTTTGATACATTACTACTGTATCCGTAGCCCAAGTAAAGTATCTACTTTACGGATGTTCTACCAATACTCCGAAATCCATCCTTGTAGAGTTTCATCTAAAGCACGGGACATAAAATACCCGAATAGAGACATGTTATAATAACGCAAAAGACGGTCAACGGTTCCGGTTATTGACTCAAACTTCCGCTTTAAGAACCGATGTATCATTGACGATGATGATCGGTGTATCAGATTGTATAAATAGAGAGCTTTAGTCTATACATTTAGATAGCTCTTTACCAGTAATCATGCGGAACACAGTATCTGACTAAGGATGCGGTGTCGTTCCCATGGCACTTTGGCTAAATCCCTTATGACTGTCACTCAACAACCCCAAGGATCAAATCCGCCAAGCAGCTATCCGTCATTAGAAGAGCTTTATCCGTTTCGCGAAGCATTGTGTTGGTGTGAGTTTCGCTATTTCATACCAGGCAACACCTGCCGTGTGTGACTTTCATCTTATTGCCTGTTCATATTCAGCATCCCTCCCAAAAACCATGATTGACCGGCCCTTCCTTCACTGATCAACACCTAGTCTCTAACTTGGACAAATCGAATTTGACGAATTCTCCTTCTTATCGATGTGATCATCTTCAATGGCTGATATTGCGCGAGCTGATACACATACATATTTATTATCTTCGCGCATGAGGGCGAGCCGTCACATATTTTTCCATCAAGAGATATAGTTTATCTACACAGACAATGATAAAGGCTCTAGGAGCTGGTGACCATGAGTCCAAACCATTGTTAATGGGCAGCAATGAATGGCATATGCTCGCCGAGTGTACTTATTGAGGAGGTAGACATAGGCTCCAACTCGAGTTAAATAATCAGCTCAAGTTGAATGGCGGCAGTAGAATGCTAGTCTAGGTAGGTAAGTAAAAACTAGCCTCGAGATTCCGCCTACCTACCCTATGCTCATTGAATGTTTTCCTGAGGCTGAACCTAGAAATCGAAATCGAAATCGGAAAGCACGAGGCTGGGTCTTGCTATAAAATGAGCCCCACTTCAAGCTACTTAAATGTGGGGGCACAAGGCTCGAGTAAAATTCTAGAGGATTCTTCTCCAACGAAACGCTCCTCTTTCATCTCTGCATATTCTGCTCTGTTGTCTTCTTTTTCTTCTATTTATTAGCTTGTCAAACACCACTTTCTTGCTTCCTTTCAATCTCTTCTCTCTCTATACCCCTTTCACTAAACTGTAAGTATGCCACAAATTTTCACACGTCCCGTACACCGTCGCATCTTGCATGATGAGATACCAGCTGGCACCAGTCATAGGGTGACTTGTACTCCCTCCATTGATGACCTATATGCTGTGGTCTAAGACCATATCTGATTTCAATTGCGACATTCTACTTTCTTGCTTGTTCACATCCTGTCCGACCAAAAGCTAACAGCTTCAAAGTCATCCATCTAGTCAAAACGCTCCGACCAAATTCACAATGGTTCTGCACAACCCTAACAACTGGCACTGGGTCAACAAGGACGTCTCTGGATGGGCCAGGTCCTACCTCGACGAGTCTCTTACCAAGGTTCAGGCTGAAGATGGCGAGGTCAAGGCAAAGATTGATAAGATCCAGAGCATGGATGGTGATGTCGATGTCAGCCAACGTAAGGGCAAGGTGATTACCATCTTTGACGTCAAGCTGGTTCTCCAGTACTCTGGTAAGGGAATGCGGTGACTTAGACTAAAGACTTGGAAACTAACCTTGCAGGATCTGCTCCCGGTGAGGATGATGTTTCGGGCACCATTACCGTGCCCGAGGTCGCCCACGACACGGAAGAAGACGAGTACGTGGTACGTAAAACCTCCCCTGCTCTTTCGCCTTCCGTGTTGCCGTAGAATAAATCCGCTAAGACCCCTCGTAGTTTGACGTAGACATCTTTGCCGAGTCCAAGGAGAAGCAGCCCGTGAAGGACCTTGTCCGATCCAAGATTGTGCCCCAGCTGCGACAGGAATTCCAGAAGCTTGCCGGCGCTCTCATCGCCGAGCATGGTAAGGACATCCAGCACGCCCCAGGTTCCAACCCCTCAAGTGGTTTCTCGACTCCCAAGGTCCACCCCCACAGCTCTACTCCTAAGCCCGCTGCTACCACGAGCACTCAGTCCAAGACCGGCAGTGTCGTTAACACCACTACCGTGACCGATAACGAAGAGTTCCGAACCACTGCCGAGGAGCTTTACCAGACTTTCGTCGACCCCCAACGAATCGCTGCCTTCACACGTTCCCCTCCTAAGGTCTTCGACGGTGCCAAGGTCGGTGGCAAGTTTGAGTTGTTTGGCGGAAACGTCTCTGGCGAGTACCTCGAGCTCGAGGAGCCCAAGAAGATTACTCAGAGCTGGCGTCTCGACCAGTGGCCCGCCGGCCATTTCTCCAAGCTCCACATTGAGTTTGACCAAAACGACGTCGACCATGTTACTGTTATGCGAGTTAAGTGGGAGGGTGTTCCTATTGGCCAGGAAGACGTTACCAAGCGCAACTGGCTTGAGTACTACGTCAAGAGCATCAAGCAGACTTTCGGGTGAGTAACACATATCCGCTGATTACTAGGCCACAGTTACTGACCTTCCCCCCAGTTTCGGCACCATTTTGTAAGCAAGAGAAAAGAAATAGGAGTCGCGGAGTTGAGTTAGGATTGGGGTACATACAGGATCAATGCGCTCTCTAGATGAGGGTAGTGACGGGGGTTATAGAGTCGCTGCCGTGGAGGAGGAGGGTGAACGTCGTCTTGGGTGGTCTACGCAAGACCTAGAAGCGTGTGGTTACGATATCATGAGCGACGTAAAAACGAAATAATGCATCAATGGATACAGCTTGTGGTTATATGATATTATGTGAGGATCCCATAGAAGTCAATGCATCGTAGTGGCTGGCGTCGGACAGGGTTTGCCATTCTTCAAGCCTTGCAGCCAACTTATAAATTCAGTCTGCAAATCACATTTATTCTGTGCCTTCTACCATCAAATAGAAATACAAGTCTTACCTTCTGCGACGTCTCTCGGCGTTTGGCTCGTCGGCCCTTTGCCCAAATTCATAGTGAGACACAAATATATCAACCATATTATCCCGCAATCCCATATCATAAAGATTTTCGACATCGCTCAAGTTCCAGACGCGTTCCCACTGGCCTTCTCCGGGCAGTCGAAGGGTTTCTGGCGGAGGCTGTCCGTCCTGAGTCGTGACGATTATTTGCTGAACATCAACTGGCCAGCGCACGCAGCGAGGCTCAACTCGTTCGTTCTTCTGGCGATTTACGGGCATTGACCGGCGGAAAGCGAAACCATCGCGCATATCTTCTTTCCATTCTGACCACTTGAGGGTCTCGTTCGTTGTAGTACCACAGTAGACAAGGTAGAGTGTGTAGAGGAGAAGTCCCCAGACAAGTGGGGATGTAAGAGCGGCAAGAAGAGATGAGGCTCCCATATTGACATTGTCTTGAATGCCCCAGCCCCAGCCAGCCAGATACTGGTTGAGAGTCATATGGCTGGGCTTCCAGATAGACCAACCAGGACTGTACTTTTGTACTCGCATCGTAATGATCGACATCCCGAGGAAACCACCGTATGTGCACAGGAAAGCAGTGGACATCAGCAGTAACAAGAACCAGTGTTGGTTTCCATAGCCGACGCATGAGTTGATGAATATACAGTGGTGATCAGACTTGGCAACGCAACGCTTGCAGAGACTGCAGTGCTTAGAGCGAGGGGGCTTTAGAAATTTGCAAGTCCGACATACATGGCCCGGGTGAAATAGAGTGTGGTCGTAGGGGTAGAGTGACATATAGTATGCGTGATTCTCGGAGGTGATGTAACCTGGATCGGCGGAACATGCTAGGTAGAGAAATAGGTAAGGGAGAAAGACTGTGATAACGACAACACATTTCGTGAGAGACCCGAGTTTTGGCCATGCTTGAGGAATGAACATGTACTCGCCAATAATCATGATGAGCGAGAAGAAGATCTGAGAGTGTTATTTTTGACACCTTGTGGTAGGGCTAGTGTGACAACTTACCACAACCGTCCAGTGTCGCTCATGTAGCATATGGTTACCAAAGCGGGATAGGTAGCTCGATACTCTTCCTCCAGTGAGCACCTGGTCCACTCTCATGATGCCATTTGGAATATGATTCCATATTAGTCTGTACAGCGCAGCTATGGGCGTTCGTCTATTCAAAAAGGTCAGTCCCGTGAATACTAAGCAACCTCTTTTATACTGACCGAAGAGTTGGTATGCGTCCGAAAAAGGCCACAAAGACCATAAAAGAAATGAAAAGAATCAAAAGAACGAGTTTCTTGAAGGGACTCATGATTCTGGTCTCTAAAGAACTAGGTTGAAGAATGCAAGAGCCAGATTTGCGAACTCAGCAAGAAGCTTGGCAAGAAGAGACTACCAATTTCGACAAATCAAAGCTTCATTTTGTGACAAACGACAGTCTAAAACGAGAAACGCAGGAAAACACATATAAGAGCAGAAAAATCAATCAGTACTTATGTCAAGAGTATTACCGGTGAGATCATTTGCTGTCGACAAAGGACCACGCCTTGATTACCTGCTATGGGCACGTGACCCCGCGATACCTATCAGCGCGAAAAGACATAGAGCTTCTAATTGGCTACGTGAAACCCGCTGTGATGATGGCGACTTCTTTCGTTTTTGGAGGGGGATCTCCATGCTTTGATAATCATGAACTACTAAGAAAGAGCGGCGGTTTCGGAGATAAAAAAAAATACACAGAATAAACATATTTTCACACTCATAGACACGCTTGAAGAGGGGCATTTTCCTTTCTTCCTATTTCCGTATTTAGTTTGACTTATACACAACCATGGTCCTCCGCAAGTTCGAGCTCGAGGGCAAGCTTGGAGAGGAAGCTCGCCTCATTGAGAGTGGCGTTCTCCTTGACGAAAACCCTCTTGATGAAAGCCCCGAGTTTCATGAATTTCTCATGGCCTGCCGACGAGGCGATTTGAGAAGATGCCAAGAACTTATCAGTCAAGGCGTGAACATCAATGGCAAGGATCGCTTTGATTACACGCCTCTCATTATTGTATGTACTCAAGAATCTCTTACTAGACAAGGACTAACATCCAGTTCAAGGCTAGTTTGTGTGGACACTATGAACTTGTTCAACTACTGTTAGAATCTGGTGAGTAATCACTGAGTCGATTGACTATTTGAGTGAAGTTGCTTCAATCAATTGAAGCCAATCTCACTTACAGATAATTGTAACGAATTCACGTACAAGTCATCGCTAACATGATGCTAGGTGCACTCGCTGAAAGAAACACCTTCCAAGGAGAACGATGCATCTACAACGCTCTCAATGATCGTATTCGAAATCTCCTTCTTCAATATGACTTTTCAAAATCTTCGGATCCTTACGTCTACTGGTCAACTCATATTTCAACTCTTCTCGGCCGCACAAGCCCCAAAACGACAGACATCACCTTGGCCTCAGGATCTCGTTCTTTTGACTTACACAAGTTCATTCTTGTTGCACGATCTCCTTACTTCCGCTCCAAACTCGCTGCTGTGCCGGACACAACTACCTGGAAGCTCGCTCATACCGTCCCTGTGCAGTCTTTCCTTATTGTGTTAAGATATCTTTACTTGGGCGAGGTGCCCCGCGATATTGCACCTGTAGGTGGTGCAGATGCCGAAGAAGAGGTTCTCAAGGGCCTGGACAAACTTAGCAAACAGCTCGAAGTTGAGTCTTTGTGGGAAGCTATTCTTGCAGGCGGAGACAGGAGACTTGCTCGACAACGATTCCAAGCCGAAGTTGAGCGGGCGAGAGGACAATTTGAGGACTTCTTCAAAGACAATGTCCTAGGACACAGGATGGTTGTTGATACAGATCAGGTCAAGGACGTCAAGTGGAAGTATGACAACTCCATGTTCGCCGATGTCATCCTCCGCGCCGACGAACCTATCGATATCGAGGATGAGAAGTCGGGCCAAACAACACCCACAAAAGACGCCCCTACTATACCAATTGGCCCAGCAGGAGACCAAGAATCCGTCATCAAGCGCAAATCTTTTCTCTATCCCGCTCATAAAGCCATGCTCATCCGCAGCGAATACTTTGAGAAAATGTTCTCAGGCGACTTTGTTGAGTCTCAGCGTGATGACCACCTCCGAATTATCACTGTAGACTGCACACCCGCAGTCCTCGAGATCATCCTTACTTTCATTTACACCGAAACTGCTGTCTGTCCATTGGAGCATGCTCTGGATCTGCTCTACGCCGCAGACATGCTCTTCCTCGATGGTCTTAAGAGCAAGGCCGCTTTAGCCATTAGTACTCTTGGCAGTGGTACCTCCAATGTGTTAGTGGACCGCACACACGGCGAGGCGCAAAGGAACAGTGAAGCAGGACCAGAAGCCGAGCAAGTCGAAATGGAGCCCATCAACATCTACGACGTTATTCACGCAGCTTGGGATCTTCGCGTTCAGCGACTAGAAGAGTTTGCCGCGCGTTACCTAGCATATCGCTTGGAGGATTACATAGACGAGGAAGATTTCCAGGCGCTTATTGCCGAGTCTGCCCAGCGTATCACTGTGCGAGAAGAGACGGATACCATCGAGTTGCTGGACGATATTCGATACTACCTCGGGGATAGATTTAGACTGCGATTCGAGGACGCTGGCCTTGAAGAGATGATGGATGAGTCAGGAGATATCATCGACGCCGATTTAGCCGCTGCTATGGCACAGCAAGCAGATATATCAGCAGATGCGACCAACGGTGTATCTGGTCAGGGCCAGAACGGAGTACAAGCCAATGGTGATAGCGAGGCCAAGGATGCCGAGGCTGTGCTAACGTTGGATGGAGCCGAAGCAGAGGACGAGTTTGCTTCAGACGCCATCAACTACCAGATCTTGCAGCGCAAGATTGATGCCATGCTTGACCGTCTCAAACTTGACGCATAAGAACTTCCTATAGATCTCACGTTACAAAGACTTACGGCCTTTCGTTTAAAAAAGCATAAAATCAACGCTAGATGAAATACAAGGAACCAGGAATGCATTCATGAGAACTGCAAGTTATAAAAATGGTATCTATTGATATTATCTATGCTCAGCGCAAACTACCATTTCCCGAGAATGGAATTATTGCGGTATGCAAGTCGCTTGACAGTAAGTCTATATCGGGTTTTACAACGTTAAGGAAGATATTGAATGTGCTCCTCATCTTCCAAAATGGTATATAAAATAGTCTCGACACAGTCCTTGATTTGGAACGCACTCACCTACTGTGTATGTATCGTGCCTCCAGGATATTCTTGATAATTGTCCTTAGTATTCGACGGTCTTAACTTGCTCCTGCAGCTTAGGCGGAAGCTGTTCCAGCTTGACGAGTCCCATGCGCACGCAGTCGCCCCAGAAGAACATGGTACGGTCTTGAGCGTAGCTCAAATAGTCGAACTCGTCAGGACTCATCAGGTCTTCTTCTTTGATAGACTCATCAAGACCTGGAATCTTGGCTTGGACAAGGCCCCACGCAATCCAGTGGGCATGATTGGCGGGGCGCCACTGCCTGGTCTCCTCCAACAACTCTCGCACGCGCTGATCTCTTTGTTCGTCGTTGGCTCGTTCCGCAGCGCTCCAACCTCCCGGAGGTACTCGCGCATCAAGCATGAACTCGACAATGGAACTTGAGCTACTTGCAGCAGGGTTTGCAGGTGTCGCAAGTGGCGTCGCCATGCCGCTGGAGGCGTTACTGTCAGCGGGAGCCAGTCGGGGTGTGGAGTTATTGCCTTGGAACCGGGGACGGTGATCGACGTAAGCCTTGATAAAACGACGCTGTTCATCAAGCGTGGGATACCGTCGCACGTCGCACGCCCAGGGCGCGGTAGCATCGTGGTAGTTGTATGTCCACTCGTTGAAGTGATTGGCAAATTCAAGACCACGAGTGTTAGGTCCCGCATATTCGAAGTCGATGACGATGAGCTGCTTATGTTTGTTGGCAGCCTGAAGAAGTGGTGATTTTTCGTCATCAGGACGAATACGGAGAATGTTTCCATATTGAGTCTGAGAGCATGTTAGCTAAGACTCGTGTGGACAATAGCAGAACAAACTTACATCGCTGTGCGCAAAGACAAGGCTATCGTTGACTTCTCTTTGACCTCCCTTGTAGAAACTGTTGAGATGAACTCGGTACTTCGTCATCATGTTTCTGAATTCAGGCCAAGTAGTTCCACACACATAACCCCGCGACTTCCAAGCATGGGCGACAGAGTCCTGCTGACCATGTTGGCCTTCAACGTTCTTTTCGTACTCTTTATCGAGATAAGTCGCGATGCGCTCCACGTTGTCCAACCATTGATCCCAGCTCTTCCAAGTGGCAGGGCCGCCTTCCCTCTCGTGGGGAAGCAGGTCAATACCATCATGGAGCTCACGCATTCGCTTGGCAATTGAGCGGGACATGTCTGGGTCTCGGAGATCCGCTGGCGTAAGCGTGATAGATTCGAAATACTGCTCAAACCGGCCATTTTGGAAGGTACCAAGCAATCGGGGGCCGATTTTCTTGCGTGCTAGCCTTTGCAGAACTGAGAGTTCGTTGTCTCGGTCGATAAGATGCTCGACTTGTGGTCCGTATATGCGCAGAAGAACCTTGGTAGGCTTTCGCTTACCTTCCGCTTCGTCGATTTCCTTCGGGGGGGTGACAACGTAGACAGCATTGGTTAAGGCGCCACTCAGTCTCTCAACAGAGATCTTGTCACCACCACCCAGGGGGATGCGCCTCCAGCCCTTAAGTCTTAAGGTGTGGGCGATGCGAATAATTTCGTTCTTGAAGCTAAGCCAGCACTCCTTCTCTTTGTCGGCCCTGACATCAGCATCGTTGATGTCCTGATCTTCATCATCAGCATTGCCACCCGCATAGCTCATTGTCTTGGAGTTATCAAGCCAAACATCGCAGCTGGGCACAATGGCGTCACCATCGGCGTATTCAGTGTCGGAAGAAGGCCCGCGCAGAGAGGATCGTGACGGAACCTTTCGCTGCTTTGGGCGGGACATCTTGGGGGTCATGTGAGGGACCGAATTTAGGCCCATGTGGGCCAGAGATTCTTCCAGGATGCGTTGAAGTCTATCAAACGAGGTATCGCTGGAGTCGGAGTCGATAGAATCAGAGCGGGACCGTCCACTGTTGCTTTGTTCGGATCCTTGAGCGGTTGCGGGGGCAGCTTCGGTTTCTCCATTGCTCTTTGCGGGAGTCTCCTTGTTAGGTGATTTAGATTTGCGCCGGCGGCTCGTCTTCTTTGATTTCCTGGCATGTGCTTTGGCACGCTCGTGTTCCAGCCAATCTCCCACTTGGGCCAGTAGTTTCTCACTATAATACTGTCGGCGGTGGCTATGATGATGGTGCGAAGAGGGATTCGAAGTTGGTGCAGGTTCTTCGGGTGCGCGACTGGCGGAAGGGCTATCACTGAAGGAGGACCTGGAGGAGCTGTTGGGAAGTTGAGAAGGCGGAGGCTTGCCGCTTAGACGTCGTCTGAGGTTGGTAGGAAACTGCTTCGTAGGTTGCGACTCATCATCTAGGGTCTGGATCTCGGACTCGGGTTCCGCAATCTGTACAGCTATGTTTGATTAGCCCTATATTCCATGTGAAGTCGTTGGTGGTCCGTCAACTCAATATGCTTCGATGTCAAGGTTAAGAACCAATGCAGATATACGATGCTGAACAGAACGCGGGGCGCGGTCGGTGAGGATAAGATTTATTAAAACTTACCTTTCAGAGAGTCGCTTGGAGGATAGGGGCGTTCAATGTCATCGTCACTCTTGAGAGCTGAACGTAGTGGAGGGGGCTGAGGCTGCTGTTGCTGTTGCTGAGCAGACGAGCCGTTTGTCGTGGGGCTCGGCACAGCAGACATGGCGGGGTTTCAGACTTTGTGTTGAAGTCGTCGTTGATCGAAGTCAATTGCTGTATAGGAAGTCCTGGATAGTATTCGAAGAGTCTTCGAAAGGAAGAAGGGAAGAATGAATGAATCGCGGTGAGGAAGAAGACCAAGAAGGAGAGATTGGTCGAGAACTGAGGCGTCGCTGCAGACAGGATGCAAGGAAACTCACTAGCTGCCCGTCAATTGTTCCCCTCCCGACTCTGGTCTTTCAAAAGAAAAAAGTGGTCCAAGGGTCACTGGCTCGCTTGTGGCTCTAGCAGCTAAACGGCACAGGGTATAGTCACACAGGAGAACGAGAAGGAGTGTGCTTAGTAGAATCGGGGACTTGGGGGTGTGGTAGAAATCACTTATTCGTATTGGCTGGTTTGTGAGGTGCTGCGTCTGATTGAAGTTTAAAATGACATGGTTATTAGGTATCATGGACACCGATAAAGGTTTGAGAGGTTTGTACTGTAGATAAGTAGGTACTTAGCCCTGTGTTCTAGAAGAAGAAAGATATGGATGGAGAGGAACTACTAAGGCAAAGAGATAAGGCCTAGACGTTGGGTACATACTAAAACTAGGTAGGTAATATACAACAAAAAAAAAGGACGCCAGTTTCACAATGGAAGGAGGCCACATGATCTCAACCACAGAATCATACTAAGACCAACGACCATTCACTGTCTTCTACCTAACTAAATCAACGTCACTGACATCGCCATCAGCGCCTAGCATCCACTGTAATGTACTGTAGATCCAGTCAGCCAAGAGTTTAAGAACCGGGATAAATCCTCCCACGTCATGCCGTTTTCGACAAGATACGAGTTCCTGATCATCAATTGGCTCCTACTCTGGAGTTTACACCCAAAAACTGTCACCGAAGAAAACAGGATAACATGGGTAGATAGGCGAGGCGAGACGAGAAAAAAAAAAAGGTGCTGAGCAATTCCAGAGTCCAGACCGAGCCTTTAACCAGGGTGACGTAGCTTCGGGTCACTAAATACGCTATACCCTTTCAGATCACCTTCGGTAGCACTTTGGGTAGTGTCTCACATGCTACAGACACAACCCTCCACTAACATCCATTGGATGCTCCGCTTCACCGCCAAGACAACAGCTCCAGGGTCCTATAGCAATATCGACACCAAGGGTTCTTTACTCTAGACTACTGCGATTCTGGTTCTCGATTCATCCAAACCGCTCGTTTCTCGGATACATCCTGCCGGCCCCCCCAAAGACTGTCGACCCGCTCTCCGGCATCCAAGCCGTGGGGGGCTATTCTCGGCATAATGTCAAGTGATCACCTCGGAACAGGTCAGTTCTGATATCCCTTGTTCCCAGGTCAAGGAGCTATTCAAGTCCATCCTATCCTATCCTACACAGACAAAAATAGCCGTGCTCCAAATAATGTAAAGTACTCATTAATCTCGCTCGGAGATCAAGTCTACCAGACTCCCGTCACGCCCTACTACTATATGGTTCACGATCTCGCAAGTCATTAACATGGACTTCCCAGACTGATGGTATCATCTTAAAGTTGATAAGATAGCTCGCAATTGTATTGAATAGCGCATCACAAGTGCCAAATATGATAAGAACATCCCACTGACTATTGTATGGAAAAAGACGCTCCTAACGCAGCATATACACGCCTTCTCGACTTGACTTACTTGTCACTGATCTCAAGCCCTTTCAGCTGTTCTCGAAGACATCTCTCCTTCTCAGCAACTTTCGATAGTTGTTGTTCCAGTTCCTTTCGCGTCTGTTCAGCACTGGCCAATTTAAGCCGCAGCTCTCTCTCCTTCGATACGATTGTGCGCAGTTCTTGTTTTAACCACTGCTTGGTATCTGAGTTAGGCATCGAACACCAGGACTTAGATCGCTGAGCTGTCACAATGCTTTTCCAGATGTCGTTCAATTCACGCGAATCATCGTACGGTTCCAGCTCGCTAAACTGTTGCCAAATTTTGACAACTGCCAATGCCTCATCCTTCCCTATCATGAACCACTCCTGGTGCTTCTTTTTGCACTTCTCAGCCGGACAAAACCCGGAAGCTTGTTCCCTATGCAGAGTGCGGTGGACTAGTCGTTCCATCTTGCCGACTGCGCATTTGACGGGGACTACGAACTCGACCTTGAGATCAGGGTGTTCGCATTGTTTACTCCAGTCCGTCATTCTCGTTCCAGCTCGATGCGTGGTGTATCCAATCTTGATGTAGCCCTGTATCGATGGCACACTGAAGCCATAAATAAAACCTGGCGCGAATCCCTTTTCATTGGGCTGCTTTTCCATATAGTCAAGAATCTCACGAACGGGTTGGCTATTCAGACGGAGTTTCATAGGCTGGGGAGATCTCGGACGAGTCACGGCTCCTTCATTTGATTGAGTGTTCCGACTCCGGGTATCGGAGCTGCTCTCATTGTCAAGGTCTCTCTCTTCGTCAGAGATCCTCTCACTAACATTCAGCTTTCGCCTCAGATCCCTTGAGAGAATATCAAGATCTGCGAGTCCTGCTCCTCGTGTCGGACTTGCATCTTGTCGTTTCCTGTACGCTTTCCCGAAAGAAGATCGACGAGACTCAAAACTCATGGTGCTGACAACTGAGTCTGGTGTCAAAATGGCCGAGAATGGAGTGAAAACTTCGCTGGGATCTGGAGAAGTGACTGATTCAGGTGAAGCAATGAACTCGTCGTCACTATGTGACAGGGATGATGGTGACTCAAAAGACTCTCTTGCTGCTCTTGTGCTGCTAGAGACCATGCAGCGGTTTCTCAAAGGCCGGCTTCTCACTGGTGTCACCAAGACCTCTCGCTCGCCCTTTGGACTCTCCCTGACTAATTGGGGCCTTCGGGGCTTGTTCCATCTCCTTTTGTCGCACGCATCCTCGTCGTCCATATCTTTGTCGTTCCATTCCTCGCCATCTTCAGATGATTGTCGTCTGTCTTGATTGGAAGCTCTCATGTTCTTTGAGGTACTTCTATCAGCCTTGTGTTTCGCTGAAGACTCCCGAGGAGGTCGAGTCGGTGTACATTGCTGTTTGTTTCTCCCTTCCTCGACCCTTCCACTCAATTGCCAACTCTCGAATTTTGCTTTCAGCGAGAAGTAGATATACTCCACATTGCCTCTGTCCTTTTTCCCATCACGTTTGAGCTTGGCTGCATGCGATCCGATGGCCCCATTGCAGACGAGCTTATTAGCCAACTCTTTTAGGATGATTTCAACCGTCTCAGATGCATTTGAGTCTTCTATGCGAGCTTCATAAAGAGATAAGGCCTGTAGGCGAGTCTCGATGTGATTTCTTCGTGTTTCTGGTAGGGGCGAAGTACAGTTTTTTGTGTCATCACTGGCTCTAGCAAAGCAGCGTATGGCGCCATTGTCAGTCATACCAAATGCCTGATAGAGGCTACTCAAAGCATCAGGCGAATTTTGGGCAGGATTCATCTCGAGTGACGATAGCTGAGGATCAACGATACTGAAGAAGCTGGGTGGTTCTGGAGGGATGGAGTAACAAACGGTACAGTTGAGAGCGGTTTGAAAGATTTATAGACTTAGAAGCTCTAAGGAGGAGGCGGGAGATGTCCAGATACCCTCGCGAAGGGGCTGAGCTACTTCCCTACTCGATCTGCGGGATCACGAGTTGCGCGATACATCGCTTAGAGCTGCAGGTCAGCCTTCCAAGACATCCTGAAGCTGACCCTAGTCAGATCTTCCCAGCCATCACCAAAGTGAGCATTCAAATCTGGTGGAGCAGTTATCATCCCCACGTTAAATAGACAAAGACTATCGAGCACATCACTAAGATTCAATATGTAGAGTTCAACGCATTGTTTAACTCTCGAACTCGCGTCACAACTTCGAAGAGCTTTAGACAACTCAATCGATAGTTCTTCGACATCGAGTCTGAAACGAGGTTGGTGACTGTTTACAAGGTTGCTGCATAGGAGTATGCTAGCGCCAACAACATCTGCAGCAAAAATGAATCTATGTCGGTATGCCCGGTGGAGAAGCTCTTTGACATGGATGTTTCCCCTGGCAGACGCAACAAAAGTTCATAGAGCATCAGCTCATTTCTACGCCAGGAACCCAGGGCTGAAGAATGGTCCGCTCTCGGATTCTGCCTAGCAGTTCAAGGTTGACAGAATACTAGACGTATAGATTTGACAAGTAATGAACAGCTAGCGGTGATTGCCATACAAGCTTGACTACTAGGTATTCAGGTATGGTCATTACAACTTCGCCTCAGCTGCCTCCAACTCACTTGGATACTTAGCTCCTACTTCCAGATCACCGTTCTGGACACCATCCTCCAGCGGCGGCAGCTTAACGTAACCCTTCGTATGCGATAAAGCAGACAACACCCACTCCCTGTTGGCCTTGATACCCTCGTTGTTGAGCGCCCAAACCACAGCATCCACCACGTCGTCTACGATAACGGCTGGCTTGTACCGGGGCTCTTTCTCCGTCGATGTTTGTCGCCAGACGCCTGTTCGTACGAGAATAGGCACCCACTCGGTTCCGTCCTCTGCCTTGAACTCGCTAGCTCCCCGGATATCGCTTTCCGGGTTGTCGCCGATCATGTAGACGCGGCGGAGCGGATGGCACTTTGAAACGTCGTGCTCAGGACTATTGCCACGGCTGCACGCCATATCGTGGTAATATTGCAGTAATCTCTCATGAGCGTATCTGTAAGTGTGGTTGGAAGGCTTGCCAAGAGCGCTGTACTCAAGTTCCGTTCCGTTGGTAGTTGTGGACCATACCCCTTTCAAGGCTTCCATGAAAGCACCAGTGCCGAATCGATTCACGGGGTAGTTCGTCTTCCACAATAGGTCTAAGTTGGAGATCCATAGCCCGGGCTGACCATCTTGCTGCCACCCGTTGTTGGGTAGAGTCTCGTCTCCGTTCAAATTGGAAACAGTGCCAAGGTAGCCTTGGTGAGATATCAAAAGGTCATGGATGAGCTGAATATCGACAGACCAGTCTCTGGGGTCGTTCCAAATAAAGATATGGTCAATCTTTAGGGCATTTGCAGGTACATTGGTGGTATAAGGATCCTTAAGCAAAGGAATTCGCTTGCCGTCAGGTAGTGGCATAGGTTTGCCATTGATCTCGCCCTCGATGTGCTCAAACGGAAACACGTCCTTGCACTCAGCAAGAATATCTGCTGGGGTGACGACACGCTTGAAGCCATAGCTATTACAACTGGTCAGTACATGTGCAGAAGCCATAGCGGTGCAATCCTTACTCCAAGGCAATTTGTCGGGCTTTCTCAGGATGGGAACCTGTAATCAGAACTGTGCCTTTGTTCTTAATGTCCTCACTCCAACCACTCATCGGCGTGTGCGAAAGGATCATTCTTCCTCTAACAGCATCCTCATGCTTAGAAATTTGGAGACGCTCCTGTAGGGTATCCTCTTTCTTGTTCTCGGGAACGCAGCCACCATTTGTCAAGAAAACGTATCTGATGCCATTGCTTCTGAGCATCTTGATAACCTTATCAGCTCCCTCCACCCTGTTGCGACCCTGGTATAAGACTCCATCGATACTATGATCTATCAGTGATGTGCTCTTTGGATATCGCCATAGGTTTCATAAGGCCAAGACACTGTATAGAGCTCCATTGACTTACTCAAATGCGAAAGCGAACTCGGAGAATATCTTCCGCGCCAGAACGGTGGGCTCCTCAAAGTGATTCGGGTTGACGCCTAGTGAGCCCTTTGGTTTCGATAGAGCAACATGAGATGTATGGAACGTTCTTTGCGACAGAGATGAAACTCTCAAGACCGTTGCCGCCATCGGCGCGACATACCGAGGCTGCGTCAACCGACGTGCAGCGAATCGGCATTGGCCGACCACACCGAAGCGTTGCATAATTAAGTACCGAGGGCCAAGGAGAAGGCTCAAATATGCAACTATTTACAATAAATGTATATCAAACTGACGTGTTTGTATGTATCATAAGAAAAAAAAAATGACTTGAACGTGGCTGTTTCTTCCAAGTTCGTTGTTAGTTACAGACTTGTTAGAGTCATGGTTGATAACAGTGATGGTCGGTAAAACCCGCCCCATTAATATGAGCCGAGCATTGATCAACTTAACCCGACAGTACCTAACTCAGAATATCACTACTACTATTAGAGTATGAAACAAGATCGTGGATTTCCTAAACATGTTTACTCTGCTTTTACAGATCTAAATTTACAATGAATTGAGTGGTTACTATATCACAATGTGCGTCTATGAGTCAATGATTTTGGTGGTACATTATCTTTACAAAACCCGTAGTATCTTGTCATCGTACAATCCACGCCGGCTTTTTTTATGGCAGCTGTATAGCTGACACTTTATTTCTTATCGTTCCAGTCCTTGACATGGTCAAGAATAAGAGCAGCAGCTTGCTGAGGCGAATGCTGTCTGCCCAATGCCTCCACAAAGTCACCATCCGGATCCATAAGATAGAAGTAGATGCTGTGATCCACCAAGTAGTCTTGCCCAGGCTTAACATTCTGCGGTGTGCTGAAGTAAACACGGTACTTCTTGCAGAGGTCCTTGATTTGATCATATGTACCGGTCAGACCAATGAACTTTTCGTGGAATTCGCTGAGGTATTCCTTAAGAGCCTTAGGAGTATCGCGGGCAGGATCGCAGGTGATGAAGATAGGTAGAAGCGCGTCGGGAGCCTTCTGTTCGACAATATCCAACATGGTCGCCATCTTGTCAAGTTCTTCGGGGCAGATATCGGGACATCGAGTGAAGCCGAAGTAAACCTACCAGATGTCAGATATCAACGTCATAAAATGGTAGTATAGTGTCCGCTTTCCAACGTACCAGAGAGTGTTTGCCTTTCATCATCTCGCTCGTGAAAGGCTTTCCATCCTGATCTACCAGCTCAAAGGTTCCTCCAACTTTTGGTCGTCCCACGCCCTTGGCCGCCTCGGCTATTCTCTTACGCTGCATGCGCTCTTTCTCAAATTCGAAGTACCACACCAACAGGCCGCAAGTACCAACGAACAGGATTCCGGCCTTCCATGAAAACGGCTGTTGCGCATTTGTCAGCATTTTGGTCGCTCATATTTTGTTTTATTTCACTTGGGTTTCTCTTCTTCATACCCCATTGCTATATCGGCTCTTGGCCTGCTCAATCGTCTTGTACTTCGTTCGGCGCTGGGTAATCGGCTGTCTCGATTGGATCGGTGCTCGTGGGAGGGTTGGTCGGAGTTGCTTGGGCTGAAGAGCGCTGCTAGAGAAACAGCGTTGACATTGCCTTGTTGAGAGGGAAGATAATGCACCCCTCAGGGCTTTTGACGTCGCGACCGGGTTCGACATGATGGATTGCCTCAATGAAGAAATTGAGTGAAGCTCATATAAAAGCTATCAACTACGTAAACTTACATCTTTCGATTGTCACAGTTCCAAAAAATACATGGTCCGGGCTTTTACCGGGGTGGCGTACGTCAGGCTTAGTCATCTGGCTCAGCCATGTATCTAACCTTCCTCCAGTGGCTGCAACTTACACCGAAGTTGAACTTATTGTTCTGATGAATAGCCTTGACAAACTGTTCTTGATAGGGGTACTGTTTCAACAATTGCTTTTCAGCATTACGATATAATCATATATACGTCGAGTGACCTATTCAATGAATAAAAGCCCATGATTGCGTTTGTGTCGGCAATTACAGCGTAAACGCGCCCACAATTCACAATGGAACAATCACCAAACTTAGGACAAAGCGAGAACTCTCGCTCTGAGATTTCTGGCAATGACGCGAAAATCAATACAATAGCACAGCCTCCGCCAGATGCTCAAAATCCCTCCTCCAAATCTCCTCCACATTCTTCAACCACTACAGAACAACCAACCAATATGGGCGCCCAAACAGCAGCAAGGAAGAAAGGCACTGCTTCTACAATCAAGAAGTCTGGCAAACGCTCTAATAACACTGGCGGTCCAAGAGCGGCAAAGAAAGCCAAATCTATTCAATCGGGTTCAACCTCAGGAGAGGCCCCTGAATCAGCGGGATCTGAAATGGAAGAATCTGATCACGGACCGTATTGCATTTGCCGTGGTGCGGATGACCATCGATGGATGATTTTTTGCGAAAACTGCGAAGATTGGTACCATGGAGAATGCATCGACTTGAGCAAAGAGATTGGCGAGTCTCTGATCGAAAGATTTATTTGCCCACTTTGCACAAATGAGAACCTCAAAACCATATACAAAAAGACATGCTCGTTGAACGGCTGTCGGAAACCTTCTCGACTAGCAGAAGAGGAGCCGAGTGTCTTCTGCTCCGACGAACATGCGCAAACCTGGTGGGAGCGCATGGTTGCCAAACTACCCAAGGGGAAGGGGAAAAGCGGTACCAATGACCAGCTTACTCAGGAAGAGTTCATGGCACTTTTGGGAAGTGGGCTTTCAGGCTTCGATGAGAGTGGTAATTGGCAGTTGGTCAAGAAACCATTCTCTGACGAAAAAACAACGGCAGCCAACGGGAGTGGAAAGGGTAAGTCATTACTGTTCAATGCATGCTGCATAAGGGACTAACAGCTTTTCCAGGAGGAGAAGGTGACGATGCGATGCATCTCTCTGATGAGGAAAAGGAGTTTCTCAAAAACGCAGCCGCGGCGCGATTCCAGTTGGCAGAGGAGACCGTGCTGTGCCATAAGATGCTGACTCTGCTGGAGTTCGCTCACGAGCGTCGCCAGGCAGCCATCAGCGCAGGTCGATTCAAAGAGGATATTTGCGGCTATGACCAACGTCTCGATACCGTCAGTGCTCGGGACCCGTTCGACGCTTTCGCAAAGTCATTGGAGGGTGAAGCCATCTTCAAAGCCGGTCGACTTGATGATCCCCTAGGAGAAGGCGACGAAGTGCGCGGCATGTGCGATCGCAAACGTTGTAAGATTCACGGCGGATGGTATAAGATGCTCTCGTTGGGTCTTAAGCATCAAATCCGCGAGATGGCGACCCAGGCGGATGAAGTTGGAGAGGAAGAGAGAGTAATGCGCCAGGCTGCAAAGGAACGATGGAGGAGGAAGCAGTCGGAGAACAACTGGGTTGAGGTTCTAAATGTTTAAGACATGGACATTCGGGCGTTGTTGGTGCATATATGGAATACCTTTTCGCTACTACAGGTAGCATTGAGGAAGCTGTCAGACCCTATTACATGCAGGGTCATGATAGCTTCTTCTTGCTGTCACATAATTGGTCCCACTGTTCCTGGGAAGTATTCGATAATTTATAATTTTATCATGTTGATTGGTACCTCCTTTATTCGATCGTCTTTGCTACTGTGATACTGATAGTACCAACAGTATTCAGGTTCCAGGTTGTTTCTTGGAGTACTCAAGACTGGACTTCTTCTTCTCGATTTTATGAAAATGCTTTGAAGTATTTCTTTTGATACCTAGTGGATATCCAAACAATTTATAGAAGCAGTGTATAAGTTAAGCTTGAACCGCAATGCACAATTCGGTCATTCTCCAATTTGAGTAAAGAGCTGGGCTGCAATGACCGCCACCACCCCGCAGTCAGGGAAAAAAATCCTCGTCCCGTCAACCAAAAAAAAAAAGTTGAAAAAACATTTTGCCTGCTTATCAAGCAAGCTTCGACTGACAAACTACCTAGAGAAATCGCTTTCTATCTAGCGTGCCATCCTAGGGACCTTGGTCTTTTTCTCTTTTGTCATATTTCTTCCATATTTCAATTTCCCCTTCGCTCAAACAACACATCATACTGAAGCTTGTTACCAAATTACCCCGCCATCATGTCGTCTTCTAACCCCCGCGATCAAAAAGAGCCTGTCGACGAAGAGCTCGAAGAAGACATGCTCGCTGCCGATGATGCCGCCGAGGAGATCGCCGACGATGAGGATCTTGCTATGGATTCCGACAACGAGGAGATCCTCCTCCAGAACGATTCTATCGGCTACTTTGACGAGCCCAAGGACTCTCTCTTCACCATTGCTCAACATCCCCAGCACCCCTCCATCATCGCCGTTGGTGGTTCAGCCGGCCAGGAGGATGATGCTCCCGGTGCAGGATGGGTCTTCAACACCGCCTCTGTTCAGTCGCGACCTCCGCTACCTGCTAGTTTCTCGAGCGATCCCGCCGCCGACGCCCTCAAGAGCACCCAACTCACCTCTCTATTCAGCCTCGATGGCCATACAGACTCAGTGAACACACTCACCTGGACTCTCCCTCAAGGCGAAGTTCTTGTCAGCGGCGGCCTTGACGGAAGACTGCGTGCTTGGAAGGCGACCATCTCAAACGATGCGCTTAAGATGGATTTCCTTGGTGAGGCACAGGAAGTGCCCGAAGTGAACTGGCTCGCGCCTTGCCCTTCTTCCACAAACCCCAACACTATCGCCCTCGGTGCTTCTGATGGCTCCGTTTGGGTGTACACAATCGATCCCACAGACCAGGCCAACCCTCTTCAGATTGTTCAATCCTACTTCCTTCACACTGGCAGCTGTACTGCCGGTGCTTGGACGCCTGATGGTCTTCTGTTAGCCACTATTTCCGAGGATGGTAGTCTGTACGTCTGGGACGTCTGGGGTGAGGCTACGGCCAAAAATCTTGTTGGCGACAACGGTATGACTGCTGTGGCTTTGACCGCTGAGGATCAGCGTTTCGAGGTTGAGGGCGGTCTTTACTCTCTTGCCATCGACCCCAAGGGTGCTTTCGTCGCCGTCGGCGGTGCCACCGGTGCCATCAAGATTGTGTCTCTTCCAAGACTCGCCTCTAGCGGACCTCAGCCTCAGGCTCGAGCTCGTGCTGGAGGCAAGGCCACTGGTCAGTCAACTTCCACCGCCGGTGGCCAGATTCTCGCCGCCTTGCATACACAGTCCGAGAGCATCGAGTCTCTCGCTCTCGTCACAACTCCCAACACACCACCTTCCACCCTCCTCGCAGCTGGCTCTGTCGATGGTTCTATCGTTGTCTACGACGCCACTCGCCGCTTCGCTGTCCGACGACACATCTCCGGCGCCCACGAGGAGCACGCGATTGTCAAGCTTGAGTTCATCCCCAACTCATGGCAACTCACCAGTTGCGGCATGGACGGTGTCGTGCGTCGCTGGGATCTCCGAGGTGCTGGTGCCACAAACCCCAACGCTACTGCTACAGCTGCCGAGGCTGGTCTGCAAAAGGAGTGGAAGGGTCATCGCGGAGATGGTGAGGGCGGTGGTGTCCTGGGCTTTGTCCAGGGTCAGACTGGAGAGAGAATCGTTACAGCTGGTGACGACGGTGTGGCCTTGGTTTTTGAGGCTTAAGTTTTGGTAAAATCGAATTTTCTGGGAAATGGTATATAGAAGAGGAAAAGCGTTATGCGGAAGTCATGTTCTGCAATTTGATGATTATGAAATGAATAGATTCAAAGGGATGATACCCTGCATATTGCCTGCAAAAGTCTTCCTGTGCTAGACGTCGTGAATTCTAGTTGTTAGCAGTCGTTTCTTCTCAATGTTCGATCACCCGAAGGGCTAGAGAAGCAGCTAGATTTAACTTAGTACAGTATGGTTTTCATGCTATTATGTACTATCCTTCTACTGCGAATTGACAATAAATGTTGTAAAGTAAATACAGAGACTCTCCTGTTAGCAAATCATGACACTATTGCAAGAACTTGTTCCTTGAGCCAGCACGATTTTGAGGTATGTGAGTTTACTTCGAGTTTACTGCATTAAGAAATCAATCATGTCTTTTAATGGCAGCCATGTCATTCCTCTCGATTGTGTTTCATGAGAATGACATAGTGAAGTGAGCGTTATCGATAAGAGCTCTGAAAGACTGGACCCATTAATCGCAGCACTTGATTGGTCCACGCCTCATTGGACATGAACCGCGCTTGTTCAAAATTCTTTGGCCCATGACAGCAATTCGAGATAGCATCATACCTCAATCTACCAAGCTTCCCACGACCCTTGCCCCTCCACCAAACCCTTTCTTCTCTACCTGACACACAAATAAAATGTTCGGAGGATGTATGTACAACCCCAATCGCATTTCCGAATATCAAACTGACCCTCGCAGTCGCCCCCCCTCAGCAGTCTCAGGAGGAGATCCGCGCCCTCGAGGCCGATGCTGCCTTTACTGTCCAGGGTGCTATCACTACCGCTGTTCTTCTGTACCTCTGTACGCCTTTCCAAATCTTTTGACATGAGTAAACCAGCGCTAACAATGCCTCAGCTCCCTTCGCTATTGACCTTGTTGGCAAGATCTTCTAAGCTCTGATCATGCCGTATGTAAAGGCGGAGCTATTCATGCGAAGATAACGGCATTATGATTCTTACAAAACTGCGGACGACGGCGTTACCACCGCGCCATGTACGATAAACCCGGTTTAGATGGAGCGGATGGAAGACTCATGATTAATCTGTACCAATATATTTTTCCAAGACGCGGGGGAAAAGCCGCGCAACAACATCACTCTCGACAACACATGCCCTTTGTAATGCTCTGTTCTCTGTTTTTCAAAAACCCCGATTGTGGTATCACTTGCTGTATCAATATTGTTCTCGGACTTTACAAAGATTAACGATTCACATCCTGTGACGCCAAGGATGAATACCCAATCCCGACTCCAACTCTATGCCACCGATGTACATCCTATGTCAGACACTTGTCTGTCCTTGACCCTTCCTACCTTTACCGCTAAACAATTTAACCTAATTAAGCCCATCTATTTTGAGTGTGGGTTTCTGGTCTTCTCCCACTCTGCGTAGTCAGTCGCTAGAGCCTCGAGCTCCTTCTTAATGTGCTGGATTTGTTTCTCGTAATCCTCAAGTACCTGAATGAAGAGTTAGTCGGACATATCCTTGGACGTGTTTGTGCTTTGACTTACTCGCTTCGCCTTGGCTTCACGCTCCGGATCAATAGTCTCTTCTTCAACGCCACTTGGCTTATCCATCTCCTTGCTAAGCTGATCAGCGTATCCTCGCAGAACAATAAGACGGCTCCAGAGTTCCTCTTCTCGAGCGCCTACAGCAGGATCCTGGACCTCCCGCTCCAGGTTCTGCAGTCGACTGCTCAAGTCATCTTCGTCGCCGCTAAGAGCATAGCCACGGTTTCGAAGAACTTGCACACGCGCAGCAAGCGCCAAGCATCGTTCACTAATAGTTGTTTGTCTTCTACGGGCCGCGACGGCTCGAACCTCGGTCTCAAGCTCGTGGCGTTGAAGAACAGCATCAAGGCTGCCATTGATCTGGTGCAAGCGGGTGTTGAAGTCAGAAACAGCGCGCTTTTGTGTTTTAAGGCGGTCGGCAACACCAGCGTATCCGGAGCAGAGCACAGGCATGAAGCCAGGGGCTGGCTTGTTCTGCAGGGCTTCCTCCCATTCCCTAGGGTCTTCGTGAGGCTGAGGTTTGTAGTAAGGAACGTGGCTCTCGTCCACCTTGTTGTAGAAGTAGTATTTGAAGACGCAGTTTGGGTTCGCGGGGTCCCATTTTTCAGTGACAAGCTTCATTTGCTCAAGAATCGGCTTTTGGTCTAAACAGATGTTAATACCCAAAAATGGAGCGCTTTTAGCCAAACAACATACGAGGTGTTTCCTTTCCAGGCTGCCATAGAGAGTTAGAAAGCTGAGCCTGGGACTGAGATAGAGCCGGCATCTGCTGCGGTTGTGGTTGTTGGATCGATGCGCCCAATGTGCCGCCCGGTTGCTGTTGTTGCGACTGGCCGAAGCTGAATCCTGTGTTTTGAGCTGGAGCAGCAGCCTGAGCAGGCTGAGACTGCCCGAACAGTGAAGGCTTTGCCTGTCCAAAGAGCGACATGATGGTGCTGCGACTCGTAAACTGATGGTTGTCGGTCGGAGAGCTAAGCTTGAGCTTTAGCTGGTGATGCGTTGCCGGGACAAGACCCGGATCGAAAGAATAAATCGATCGCTCGCCACGATGTTACTTTATTGAGCGCGATGGTCTGCCAGTCGTTTTCGGGCCTTTTTTCGGGATCGCAAGGCTGAAGAAACTGGTTGCTCAGTGGTTTGTACTATTTATCTGACGGCTCAAAATATTTAGAGCTGGCGACGCGAAAACAGAGCTACATTGACCTGGGGCCCATTGCAGCCTTGTGTCCTAGCCTCGTCCCGTCATGCAGCCAATCACAGCAGGCCAATTCATACCTTACGCTACCAAATCCTAGCCGAGCGACCTCACATAACCACTCCCGGATTCTGGAATCACCGCAACGTTCGACGATCAGCTTCGCAGAACACCGGCATCATGTCTACCCGAAGGCCCCAGTATGTTCTATATCGAGATGTACCTCTTGTCTTTGCTCGGGAACCGCCAGCCGGTGCAATTGGGTACTACAACACCTGATAATTGGCTAACCGATTGATCCATCAGATTCTCCCAGCAGGTGCTCATCGACACCACTCCGTTGCCCTCGGACATTCCTGCTGTCAAGGAGGTCGGTGCCAGTTCTGCGCCTCTTCTTTCGGCCTCCTTCTTCATCGGCGCTCGATGCCGCGACTACAACGATGACTACATGCAATGCAAGAACGAGAACCCCGGCCGAGGAGAGCTTGAGTGCTTGAAGGAAGGTCGACGAGTGACTCGATGTGCCTCGAGCGTGTATGTCACCTACAAGCCAGAGAAACATCCGCTCCGACGATATAAATAGGGCGCGATAAGCTCTACTACCAGTACCAGCAGCTAACAAGCATGAATAGCATCAAGGACATTAACACCCACTGCCTGGCCGAGTTCCGCAAGCACTGGGAGTGCCTCGACGACCGAAACCACCAGCTATGGCAGTGCCGCCCTGCTGAGTGGAAGCTCAACAAGTGCGTTTACGACAACTTGGTACGATATCCGATTTCTTGTATTTGGGGCGGAATTCCTGACGCATCATGCAGAAACTCGAGAAGAAGATTCCCGATCAGCCCACCAACTCGACCCCTGTTCACCTCCGACCAAAGCAGATTTTTGCCGACGTGCGCATCGGCCCTGGTGATGGTAAGCCCTTTATTCCGGGGCAGGAGGATACCCAGCAATAGAGTGCTGGAATCAGTCAGGTCGAGGTTCGATCATGTATATTTGCCGATGAATCAAGAGTGGACTACCAACTATCAAATCAAAAATATGACCGTTTCCTTACAGAAAATCTTATCACGAGATCTCTCCCGCATGAGCAACCATGGTCACTGCGATCTCCTTCCGACACGAGTGTCATCGAGCTTGGATAACATCTGCCGCATCAAATTGTCTCTTTCATGAGCCGCTATCTCTAATCTATGGTTGCTAACCGGCTTCATTTCTGGAACTCATTTGCGACATATATTGCGCATGTCCCATCTCGCTAGTTCAGCTTGTCAATCCGAGCCCAGTAGTATACTGACTGACATGATAGCACAACGTTACCTATTACAGCACTATACGGGCCTCAAATACAACGGCGTGTGAAGTCCACTGCAGCAAGCCTTGAACGCCGTCCCCCACACGACATTTTAGGACATTCAAGGGAATCATATAGCACTGATGCTCGGCTAAGCTGTGAAGGCGTGTCCTGCATGTTTTCATCGTTTGATGTGGTGTAAGCTAGCTGATGAGGTTGAGTGTGGCAGGAAGCAGAATCTCGTCATCCAAACTGTGTGTAGATGAACAACCCGGAAATCCGGCATTCAGTGATTCATTACCCCTGTTTGATTTGCCTGAAGGAGCTTGGTTGCAGAGGTAATAGATTGCATAGACATCCGACGCATACACTCCTGCAAGCTCCAAGTATGGGGTCACATCTTCCAGCCCAGGACAGGCCGTTCTTGTTGATGACTGGTCCTTCCTGGAAGTCACACAGCTTCACCCACGACAGTAAAGTACCCATGTCATGCACATGACCATGGCATTCATGCATCTTGGATCGTCTTGCCGGGGCTTTTGTTTCGGCATCACCTGGGCATACTGGGGAATGGTAACTCTTCTTATGCAGCCGCCCGTCGTGTTTTAAGTGAGCGTCGGTCAACAGGAAGAACGATTGGCCTGGTCTATAGGGTTAGTGGGTGGATCTGGAAACATAACATGGTGTTTTGGTGTATGCAACAGGCGGGAAGCTGCCTCGTATACTCGTGAGGAGTTCGTAAGTTAAGCGATTGGTGGCCTGAGTACGAACCTTAACTGGACACGCACGGCCCTATAGATAGAGGAGCATAAGTTTACATGCTCTATAGATTTATATTGAGCGAAATCTATATTTTTGATAAAACCTAGGTTGGGCATGCGTGTGGAGATGAATGATTGTATTCGTCGGCGCTTGTGCGCTTCGTGAAACAATAGACGGGCCTTCCAAGCGCCCATGTTTGATACTCTATATGGGTCATATGGTTGGTTGGTTAATAGCAATTATACCCCTCCGTGAGCGTTTAACAAGGCCAACGAAGAGGAGGCCAAGGAGATTGATGCTGTTTCTTTCTAGTAACGTTTTAGAATGCTACACGAGATTGTCAGAGTTTGCTTCGAGAAGTGAGGTGACGTTGTACCACATTGTGTTTGCCTGTCGCCCGAATGACCGATCAGTCCTGTTTTCTAGCGAGGTATGACAAGTCCGAGAAACTTTGTTTATATTATTCATTCTATGTTTAGTAGTAAACTGAGGATGTAGGTGTTCTGATGGTGTGTGTTTCATGTGAGCTGTCATTTACTTGTTCTCAACATATAGACTTTTGCGTTCATACGTATTCAAACACTTCAATCTCAAGTCATGACTCGGCATAGTCTCATTCGACTCACTTAAATATATTGGATCAATTCACAAGGTGATCTGGACAATTTCTAGTATTGTGAGAAATCGAACGATGTCATCGCCTCTGATACAGCACATTTTGGTGAATTTATGTAAAGCTATAGGGTAGCCATTTGAGCAAGAAAGTATCAGTGGCGTTAGGCATGCTCAAGACTCCATATCATGGCAACTGTCGATTCGACGATTGAGTTGTAACTCAATCGGAGTTCGAGACGCAAAGGCGCATGGCACAAGTAAAATCCACGTGAACTGAACAAGCTTTGATATCCAAACATGTTAATCCATGCCACCACGTTAATACGATCGAGGCCGTGAGGATCAGCGGGTCTGGTCAGTGAGACTCAAGTGCCCCATCAATGGAAATAGCCATGGCATTGACAGTATGTGAAACAGTGGAGAGCGACAATAATATACCTGAATCTGAGAGGCAGGATGAAGGAGAGCACTTAAAGCGATCCCTGCAAGAATGAACTATTGGTCATGAGAAACTGTTCTTTTTACTGTTAGTTGAAGCATGACTGGAGTGGCAAGATATCATGCGTGCTTGACGGAGGTATATGGAGAATACTGTATGAAATGCCAAGAAGAATTTGCTACGCCGAATGTTCTGGTCTTGCAGAATCCAGATTGATCAGCGAATACGACAGTTGAATATCACATACTTGGCTACAGGCTATGATGGTGTTTTCAGCCCAAATGGGTTCTGCTCAAAATACTTGACCAGATCAAAGTTCAATCATGGCTCTATCGGCGCGTACAAAACTGGAATGAATAGCTTTGAAAGTGATGATGACGAGGCCCCAAGAGACCATCTCTCTTGAGCGTTGGTGTTAGTGTTGGTGTTTGGGATCGGCACTACCGAGCCACCGTAATATCTCTCCACAGACTTGAACCCCGATAGACGAGTTCGGTGTAGCCGGTGACGAGTCCAATCACCAAGCTCCTGAGCGATCGTTCTACGGGAGGATATCTGCCGCGTAATACTGGGGTTATGACAGAGCCGCCTGTGGGCTAGAGAGTATGGTTTTGGACTAGAAAATAAAGATAAAGTTATTTGAATCTTGTTGCAGGAATGCAATTGAGCGCCACGAGGCAGATGCTATTCTCTAAGGGGAATTTCTACTTCTTCGCCCACTTAGATCATCGAGAAGCTATGGAACGCGTGGCATGCCGCCCAATTTCGGGGTCGGAGTTGACTTAAGTCCAAGTCACAGTTGTGATCGACTCAGTGATTTCAAGACAATTGCGTTGATGGCTGGCTCAACGTGTTCGAGGGAAAGAGGCGAGAGAAGAGGGGTGCGAGAAGGACGATGGACGGACAAGTTATTGTTGAAATACCATGGCCGATCAAGAGTTTGAATTTTACTGCAACGAGAAGTGGTTCTGATGATCCTGTGTTGACCAGTTCATTGTTGTCCATGTGGATGAATAGCCATTGATTGATCGACCAGGGTGGGACATCAGACAATGGTACTGTACCAAGAAAAGACGGAGTGAAAGCGATTCAGTTTAGCTCTAGTTAGAGCTCCTACTACCTACCTAGTTTCTGGTTCACAGTTGACCACAAACACCTACCCTGGGGCAACCTGGCCTGGCCTGGCCTATCCCATCGTCTTGCCCGAAGCTACGTGTAAAGGCAATCAGTCTGTGACACGCCAATGTCCGACTGTGGAACTCGACAGGACACAGAAGACTAAGAAATGAGCCGAATGACTTGGTCCGCGGCTCCGGTCCCGTTGGCTGAGGCAACGCTAGCTGAGGTTGTCTTGTCTGTCTCTATCATGAGAAATGACGGCTCGTGATCTTGAAATGAGGTTGTATGTGATTGACTAGGATAGCTTGGCATATTCCAGATAAAATCACAGAAATGAAGTGTTGAATGGACTCAATCTGGCAATGTCAGCGAAGAGAGAAGAGCCTTGGCTGGGAGATGAAGAACGGAGCAGAGTAGAGCATTGCCTCAAATTAGTTCGGTTTCAGACATGCTGGAAAGCACATGGGTATGGATGGGGGGACGGGAATTGCTCGTCCCTAAAGTGAGGTCCATCCTTCAAGGCTGGATTTAGCGGGTCTTCGGACATGCAGATGCAAGGCCTCCACAAAAGCCCGCTACAACATCCCTGATGGATAGCTTGTTTGATGGGGAAGAAGCTCTTGACAGGACACTGATTGGGTTATGGCTCTCATGGATGCACGCGCCACATCAACCTTCTGCAAGGGACGGTGAAAAGGGGTGGGAGAAGACATATAGTACGTAGATACGTACTCTTCCTTGCTACAACTCATTTGCACCATAACGGGACTGTTGGGTCCCGACTTGGCTGAGGAAAATCTGAGGTGATCTAGCAAGGTCAAATCAATGCGTTGGATGCATGTGTTTTATTGATTATATGACAGGAGAACCTGAGAGACGATGAGTAGGAATGCGTTTCGCATTTGTTAATGCTGACTGATAGACAATACCTACCTACCTAGGTACCTTAGTACTTTTACTATGTACCTAGAACAGACAGCTAGGTACACAGCTCGACCACAATCAACCCCGTGCGCAAACCGGCATAATACGAGACCTTCATCTTAATACCACGATCTTGGGTTTGACTATTATCTGATAGATGAGGTGGGATGGGATGGCACCTTATCCCGCTACTAACAAGTTAAGGTAGTAAGTAGTAGTACAACGCTGCATCCGGAAGTCAATCAATGACAAGTATGGTGGTGTAAGTGCGAAGCATTTCGGCTCTTGGACGCCTCTGGTAAGTGCATTTTATTTTCTTGATAGACTCGACTAGTTCATAATACGGATTAAGCAAGATCACCAATTAAACGTCGGCTAGCCAAGTCCAGGGAGGCTTCGAGACTTGGCTTTTAACTTCCGGGTGGCTGTGATGACTAGCTACGCAAGCAAAAAGCTTCTTCTCCAACAGGATCTTTAATAACAGATGGATCTCGGGTGGCAAGTGCGGAGACGCGAGAGAAACGTTAACAAAAAGGAAATGATGCGCGAGTATTAATTCGCTAATTGAGCCTCGGCATCGATCGAGGTCAAGTCTAGACTATTGAGCTCGACAAGGTTTGACGTTCGAAATAAAGTAAATCGTCTCGACTGGACCATCCTCAGCTAGGAAATGATGAGACTCAGGAATGGGATAGGATAGTCCGGCATCGGGAAGAAGAGCAATGCCAACAGCTTTTGTCAACGTTGGGAAGTTCAGTGTCAGATATATTGAACTCAACAGCGACGTGATCAACATGGTCCAGGGTCTGAGGAGTCTCTGGTCCGAGCTGATTGGCAGTGTAGCAGTCTCATCCCGCTTTGGTTTGAGCGTAGCCAGGTTCATGACATTACCTAGGGTCGCGTGTTTGATTAGCCGTCAGCCGCCAGCGCAACAGCGCAGTCCATGCTGTATCCCACGACAATGCAATGCACTGTAATGTGCTCTAATCCAATGTCATGCAATGCTATGCTATGCCAATCTGTATGTTTATGTTAGTCAGTCATGGAATCCCTTTTTGTGTCATGGAGAATATGTGTGATCGCCCTTGAAACCGATATGCGATATGTTTCTACCAAGTTTCCGGGATGCGACCATGATGCAATTGGTGACCTGGTCGATCAGCGGCAGTTGCTGAGCTGTCGTAGCTGCCCGCCTATAACTGTGATACCTAGCCGCGATGCAAAACTCTGCCATCAGAGGCGTTAAATGGTGGCGGACAGAGGCAAAAGGGGAACCTACCTGCGTCGACAAGCAACAAGCAAGCCACGGGTTTCATCGTGATTGTGCAGGGGGCGTGCATCTGCCGGATGCCGAAGAGAAGAGTACAGTAATTTGACTGTGTATTGTATTGCATTGCTGTATGCCTCTAAATTGTTAATTCAGTAAAAATGGTATTCAGTAATTACTCATCCATGTCTGAACTAGCAGTTGAGGACTCCAATATTGAATAATAAGTGGATGGATCCATTGCCAAAGCAAGTCAAAGCCACTGAATACCTAATGAACACTCATGACATGAGTGCCTACCTACCTCAGGCACTACTACATACTACGTAGTAGTGCATGATTCGTTCCTGGTGCCTTGCAGCATCATCAGCTTCTAGCGCCCAGCCCAGGCTATCCCGCCCTAGCGTGAGGCACTAGCGCCGTCGTGTACACGGCTGTTTCAAGGGGTTACTCTAACAACGACAACACCGCCCGGCTCACAGCCAGTGCTTGCCAGCTGTCATGGACCGTCAGGTCACAGTCCCAGCGCTTCACGCGCATTATAGTACCTGTAGTGGCCTTAAGGTGCCTAGGTAGGTAGTCCAAACATTGGTAGGTTAGGTAGGTAGGTAGCTTCATTTCTTCTTGGGACCGCCCTTCATTTTCTCTTCAAACACATCCTTCTCCGCTTTCTTTCACTTCCAAGTCCTTCAACCATTCACTACTACCTACCTACCTACCCACGCTCTCTACATTCAAACAAGTCTCTCCTTCACATTAACAGCCTTTCACCGCCGTCTCTCTCTACTTTGATAGTACAGTACTCCCACTCTCTACGTAACTTTTCTCCGACGACACCCCTGCTCCCCTCCCCTGCAACCACCCCAGCTAACTCTCGATTGCAGGCTCGCCAGATCCCCAGATACCCCCTGCAAAGCATCCAATCAATACCGCGCCATTCAGCCAATCGCCCCTGGCCTAACAGTGGCTGTCCGTCTGCGACCCGCCGAGCAGTTCCTTTTTAACGTCGTCGTCCGCTCCGAAGCCATCTCGACCTCTTCTCTTTTTCTCTCACCCCCTCCAAGAGTCTTCGTCGAACGATAGCAGGGCCTGCCACTCCTTTGTTTGCGTGTCTAGTACATTGCAGTCCACTCCTTCAAACCAAAACTCTAAAGCCAATCCTTCCGGTTGAACCGTTGATATATCTCACGACTTCCCACAAATCTCATCCTCTTGATCTGATCTGCATCTGCATCTTTCGGTACCTACCGCAAACTCAATCTCAAGTCGTCCTTCCTTCGGTTCATCCTTCTGTCACTCCTTTGTTGTTGAACGACCACCATTGTTCAACCACACCAAACCAAAGCCTTTTTTACGAGACTCCTAGACGGAATCTCAAATTCAGCAGTGCTGTCATCTGCGCATCAGACTGGTTCTGAATCACATTCGACATCAACAGACCCTACGCCAAAGGTAAGCATATTCTGAAGCATCATTGTCTGAACCCTGCATACGCGTGTGTACCTGCATCAACGTGCCCTCTTTGTCTCGCCTTGTTCTCCACCCACATCAGTCTTTGAGGGAGGTCTTGTTCGCCATCCCTTTCAACGACACCGACTCGGTGCTGCCTTGGACACACCATCACCGAACAACGAGGGCAGGGTCTTTGTCGCCAACCTCGATAGCGGCAATGGCCCTTCTTATATCTAAGCGAGGGTATCTCCTCAAACTCGATATATCGACTACTATCTTATTTCTGCTCCCGATTAATGTCTCAACACCAAATGTCTTATATGTTTTTATCCAAACATTCCCCACTAGAAACACCATTCCACCTTCGCTGCCAGCTAGCCTCATCGCATTCATCCAAGACACGGAAACAGCTCTTGCCAAGCGGCATTGGACTGACGTTTTTTCACACGAAAACAGCCACACTTAATATCACACAAGCTTATATAACTGACTCTTATCTCCAGTTTATCACTGTTCGTCTCGTGCCTCTTCACCGATCACCATGAAGGCATCTTTGTTTATGGTCGGCGCTAGCGCCATCCTGGCTACGGCCAGCCCTATCCAGGAGCGTGCTATGAAGACCGAGTGGGTTTACGAAATGGTCACCGTCGTTGTTACTGAGGGTGCTGAGCCCAAGAAGACCGAGCCCACCGCTCCTGTCTACAAGGCTCCTGAGGCTCCCCAAATCACCCAACAGGCTGAGAAGCCCGCTGCCGTTAAGGTTGAGGAGGCCAACAAGCCTGTTGTTGTTACTGTCTGGGCTGATCCCAAGCCTTCCTACAAGGAAGTCAAGCATGTTGAGGAGAAGGTTGTTGTTGTCAAGCCTGCCGCTCCTGCTCCCGTCTACAAGGCCCCTGAGCCCGTCGTCGAGAAGCCCAAGATTGTTGAGAAGCCCAAGACTATGAAGAAGGTCGTCAAGCCTTCTCCCACCCAAGCCGAGCCCAAAGCCGAGCCCAAGGTCACTGTTAAAGCTAGCACCGACTCTTCTGACCTTTCTCTCGATGGTGCCTACGACACTGTCATGCTTGCTTACCACAACATCCACCGTGCCAACCACTCTGCCCCTGCTCTTGAGTGGGATGATGAGCTCGCCGGCTATGCCGAGAACACCGCCAATGGCTGTGTCTTTGAGCACGACATGTAAGTCTCCACCAGCACACTCAACAAGGCCATAACTGACATGTTTTATAGGGACCAAGGCAACGGTGGCTACGGCCAGAACCTCGCTTCCTGGGGTGCTACCAGCGACATTGATGGACTCAAGAACAAGGCTGCTGCTGGTGGTATTACCAACCAGTGGTACGACAGTGAGATGTCCAACTGGGCTTTCTATGGCCAGGAGAACCCTCCCTCCGACATGAACATTGACCTCTACGGTCACTTCACCCAGGTTGTCTGGAAGGACTCCACCAAGGTCGGCTGTGCCACTGTCAAGTGCCCTGCCGGAACTGTCCTCAGCTTCCCCTCCTGGTACACCGTCTGCAACTACAACCCTCAGGGTAAGCATTGTTTTCATCTTGATATCTGTGAGCTAGACTAACTTCGAATGTACAGGTAACTTTGGTGGCCGCTACGCCGACAACGTCCTCAAGCCTGAGGGCGCCAAGCGTGTGACTGTCTAGGTGAACAATCACTTTCGATGATCGGACAAGGCACGCTTCTACATCCATGTTACAGATAAGCCCTGCCATGTACTGGCTGGGTAGTCACTTGTATCTAGTGAGGTGGCAGAAGGCGTAGCCTCCCAACCACGTCTACAGCAACTGTTTCCTTTTTCTCTTCATTTCGATTCTTCAATGTACGTTATGCATCATCGTACTTTACGATCTTCTTCGCTCAACATGGGCCACGCGGCCAACTTTCTTCTCATGGTCTTGACTTTACATGCCTGGCGTCTATGAAAAAAAAATGATATCAAATAGGGATGGCGCGTAAGGAATGAGGGGTAACGATGAGTGCCTGTGCTGGCTTCTTTTTACAACTTTGCATCTTCTCTTCATTGCTGGCTCTGAGTTAAAATGGTTCGGCTCAGTCTCGGCTGACTTGGGGTTTACCAAATGGTGTTTGATTGCTCAATGCCTCTGCAAAAGAGAAGCACGTCGATAGACACGAATGGCACAATGATTTAGCCAACAATTGTTCCTGCTAATGTGAATGTGTGATAATACCTGTGACGAGTTTCATGTTCTGGAATAGATGTCTCTGGTGGTAATAACGTGTCTAGTCGTGATATCTGGCTTAGCACAGGACGTACTAGACAACTTCTGCTTATTGCTAACCTCGCTTGATGACATTAATTAATTGACTGGTGCATGTTACTGGCAAGGCATACCCTGGCCTTGAAGTAGTATACAAGTACCATGCATATGCTATCTGCAGTTGGCCATCGCAATATCTGCGACATCCGCTCACACCTCAACGTGGGGGCCAATCAACCTACACCTTCCATCCTCGCTAATGCATCACAGGCTATTGATGCGATACAAACATTTCTCGTATGATGTTATTGCCTCACGTTTTTGCTCAACATGAGCAGAGATAAGAGACAACTTTGCGGGGCGAAAGGTATAGATCAACCCGCAGTTACCGTTTATGTACCACAATAGGATGACTTCAAAAAGACAGAAACACAATCACTTTCCTGGTATGGATCTGATCATTGGCTATCACCTCTTATCACATTGGCTTGCGGTTATATACAGAACCTGGCTTGGGTCTTAAGCAGCCTGGTGGAGGATCACATCCAACACAACTCCCTGGTTGGAGCGAGCTGACTGTAACAGGAATAGACTGCAAGTGTTACCAGTATTGAGTAAGTAAGCCCAGTGCAACCTCAAATTACTTATAATGGTCTTAAGCTGCTTCCTGCATCTGTCAATCATCTCTGCACTTGGCACCCTGCATCCTGTGTGAAAGATGGCGTCCTCGAAACCTCATCCTCTAGCACAACTTTCCCAGGCCGAGTTTATTCTAGCTCGTAACTGTGTGCTGAAACATCACAGCCCGGAGACTTCTCTCTTCTTTCGCTCTATTCAACTCCAGGAACCCAAGAAGAATGACCTTGTGCCGTTTCTGATCGCTGAACATGAATGCAGCCTGACTGAGACCACCCCCCGACCTGCTCGATGCGCTCAGGTTGAATACGATGTTATCGCTGATACTCGGGAATACAATCGTACCATCGTAGATGTGAACAAAGGTGAAGTTGTCTCTGAGGATATCATCGAGAGAAATGCCCATCCGAATATTGCAATGTAAGTTGAGCTCCTTCATCATCAGCTACTTGCTAAGCCATACTCAGATCTGAGGTTGAGAACTTTCAAGATGCTTGTGTAGAATCGCAAATCTTCAAGGATGCCATGTCAGAGTTCGAGCTGCCCGAAGACTTTGCTGTATGCATCGACCCTTGGCCATACGGTGGAACCTTTGAAGATGGTTATCCATCTCGCTACATGCAGGGCCTTGTTTTTGGAAAGAATATGTCCAACAACAATCCTGACTCGAATCATTATGCCTATCCTATTCCCATTATTCCGGTCATGGATTTGGAAACGAGGGCCATCATTCGCGTTGATCGACTTGCCACAGGCAGCTCAGACGATGAATTCGAGGCCAAAGAAAGAGGCACATCGCCCAAGAAGTTATTTCAGAACAGCCATGCAGCAGAGTATGTGCCAGAACTACTGGACAGATCTCTTCGTCATGACCTCAAGCCTCTCAACGTGACGCAGCCTGAAGGCGCTTCCTTTACCATCTCATCAGATGGCCTAGTCGAATGGCAGAAGTGGCGGTTCCGTCTCGGTTTCACTCCGCGAGAAGGTGCTGTTCTTCACGACGTCTGCTACGAAAACCGAAGCATCTTGTATCGCCTTAGTTACAGCGAACTCACTGTTCCCTATGGCGATCCTCGTCCACCTTTTCACCGCAAGCACGCCTTCGATCTTGGAGACGGAGGTGTTGGAAGAGCTGCCAACAATCTCCAGCTCGGATGCGATTGTCTGGGGGCAATCCATTATGTCGACTCATATCTTGCTGCACCGGATGGTCTGCCAACACCCGCGAAATCTGTTATTTGCTTGCATGAGCAAGACAACGGTATCTTGTGGAAGCATACGAATTTCCGCACCAACAGAGCTGTTGTCACACGCATGAGAGAGCTAGTCGTGCAATTTATCGTTACACTGGCGAACTACGAGTACATCTTTGCGTATAAACTTGATCTTGCTGGAAACATCACCGTCGAGACTCGAGCGACTGGTATGGTCAGTGTCGTTGGGATAGACGAGGGTAAAATGAGCCGATACGGTAATGTTGTTGCGCCCGGTGTCCTTGCGCAGAATCATCAGCATATCTTTTCTGTTCGAATTGACCCGGCTATTGATTCATATGATGCTCGAGGTACAAGGGTCGTCGTGGAAGAGAGCGTCGGAAGACCCATTGATCCAAAGACCAACCCGAGGGGTAACCTGTACGAGATCGAACGTAAGAAAGTTTCGAAAGCTTCATGGACGGATGCAGAGCCACGCTTGAACCGTCTTATCAAGCTGGAGAATGCTACGAAGCGTAACGCCATGTCGGGTCGACTGGTGGCCTACAAGCTCATACCACCGGCGACACAGATGCTCTTAGCGGATGCGGAAAGTGTGACTGCTGCAAGGGCTCCGTTTGCGCAGCATCATGTCTGGTTCACTGGATACCGTGACGGAGAGCTCTGGGCGGCTGGCGAGTTTACAAACCAGAGTAAGGTAGAAGTTGGGGGAGTGTCTGATATGGTCAAGAGAGGAGACTGGTTCATAGACGAAGACGGAGAAGACACGATGAACGGCGATGGTGGGGATCATAAGAAAGGGCGAAGAAGCAGCCCTGTCGTATGGGTATCCTTCGGTCTCACGCATAACCCGAGAGTTGAGGACTGGCCTGTCATGTTTGTGCTTGATACCCCTGGATTTGCGTATTGAATTACTAACGATAAGGCAGGCCGGTTGAAACCCAGCAGATCCATCTTCGTCCTGCTGACTTCTTTACTTCTAATCCTGCTTTGGATGTTCCATCGACGAAGAACGAGAGCAGCGTGCTGGTGTCTTGTTGTGACAATACAAATGCCAATAGACAGGAGAAGGAACCCCTAGTGCAGGACAATCCTACTAGCCATCTCCAAGGAGGTGGAAGTGGTATCGAGGCGAAGACAGCTGGTGCTCATATGGATGATGGGATGAAAGCATGAGGTAAAGGACATGATTCTTCAGTCGGCTTGGTGCAATAACAGTCTGAGAAACGAAAGAGGTTTCACAGTATATCAGTAGATACAACAGACTACATTATGGCCTTGGGTATTTTATTATTACGACTTAGTGCTCGATCTTGAGTGAAAAGTCTATGTGCGGCACACCCTGATGAATCGAAC
This sequence comes from Fusarium chlamydosporum, assembly GCA_014898915.1. NCBI lineage: Eukaryota > Fungi > Ascomycota > Sordariomycetes > Hypocreales > Nectriaceae > Fusarium > Fusarium chlamydosporum. The sequence goes on from JAAVUD010000118.1 coordinate 111,809, forward strand.
TTGTCGACAAGATATCCACGTCTGAGATTCTCGTTAGTAGGTGTATCAAGAGACGCGAAGCAAGACGTACCATTGCACAAATATGCTTCAAAGTTATCCTCCTGGAGACCTCCAGAAACCTCTAACAGGAAGTGCCTCTTCCCTTGCCAGCGCTCCTTGAGACTTCGCGAGGCAACCTTGACACCATTACCAGTGAAGTTGTCCAACATGACAACATCAGCGCCAGCTTCAATCGCCTCATTCGCCTCGTCCTCGCTCTGCACTTCGACCTCGACCTTCATGCTGAATCCACCAACTGACTTGGCAGCCTTGACAGCATCGGTGATACTGCCTCGACTCCAGACGTGGTTATCCTTGAGCATGATCATAGCGCTGAGATCCATTCTGTGAGCGTCCGCGCCACCGACCAGCATGCCATACTTTTCGACGAGGCGGAATCCCGGTGTCGTCTTTCTCGTTCCTGCAATGACACCTGTGTATCCAGCATCGCGCGCAATCGAGACGAGTCGAGAACTCTTGGTCGCAACACCAGAGCATCGCGCAAGAGTGTTCAAGGCAACTCTTTCTCCAAGAAGAATTCCGCGTACAGGCCCCTTGACAGTTGCGACTCGATGCTTGCCATCGCTCAGATCAACAGCGGTCCCCTCCTCGGCGTGCCACTCAACCGTACAGCCGCATTGGGCAAAGACCTCGTCGAAGAAGGGTCGGCCGGCGATGACACCGCTTGACTTGCCCCAGAGGGTAGCGACTCGGGGTCCATCACCGACAACGAAGCCAGCGTAGTCGAATGATGGCGTGTCCTCGGCGAGCCAAGCTGTTACCGAGGTTTTCCACGAGGGAGGAAGAAGATTTGCGAGGTTTCCCTTGGGTTGGGACATGTTGAGAGGTAACGATTAGGGACGTGGGGAAGAAAGAGAGTGAGGAATTGAACTGTTGAAGAGAGGAAAGGAAAGTGGCTAGAGAAGAGAAATCGTGACGATGCTAGCCGTAGACCCGTGTGTAGGTAATGTATCCTAGGATATGTTTACGGTGCGGGCGGATAGCGGCCGGAGTCGGATCTCCCCCGCATACAAACCAAACTCCCGTCAAATGCCGGAACAAGTGGGGGTGGGGAATCGGATGGGGCCGGCTTAGCTTCAATTGCATGTGAAGTTACAGACAACCTCTCTTGCCTGTATACGGATCTTTTTATACCTACTGTACCAGGTACATAGTCTGATAAGGTTCTTAGTACTTATGATGATCAGATAAGATACTCCTATACTTACATGGATCATAAGCTATTAGAAAGAAGCTATAGTTTGACTACTGTTCAGCTTATGATGAGTCAACCACGTAGTAATGTCCGTAGAAAAGCGAGACCTGCAGTGTGTGGTATGTAGTATTGTAATGGGAGAAAGCACCTCGTGAATGTGAACAAACAAATCTATCATCAGCACCAATGCATGGTATATTCTAAAAATGTATCTACTTCCTCGCGCTCTTATAACCAATATCCACCAACTCCAAACATAGAAAACACAATGAAAACAAAAGAGGACCTGCCTAGTGCCATGAGTTGAATGAGATCTGAAAGAGAAGAAAACGATGCATTGGCAAAGACCTGAAAACACCGGAACTATATGAGTCCCAACCCGCAAAACTTGACATACAAAAAAGAGACCAATGTAGGGAAAACAGAAAAGCAGAGACCGGGTATCAAATAAATACGCTGAGTCGGCGAAGAAACCATCCTAAAGCTTATCTCCCATCGTCGCCGCGGAGATTGATTGCTGGGTTGACTTTGTATGTCCATACAACGTCTACTTCGTTTCTCTTCATTTCACTTCGCTCGTGTCTTCTTCATCTAATTTAATCGCGTCGTTCAAAAGCATCAGCAACACCTCTTCGTCTCCTTGCGAGCCTCTGGATTCGTTTGCTCCTGAGTTCCTGCCTGCTCAATCGTAATGGCAGGTGAAAAACCAGGTGAGAACAACCAGCTGCGACGATCGCGGCCTACACGGAAACTGCCCCGGGCATCAGCACCTGCGAAGTAGCCGCCGTCCATGCCAGCTTCGTAGCCTGGGGTACCGGGTATGGCGGTGGCCATTAGAAGGGCTTGCTGCATCTTGCGGTTCTGTTCGACGAGTTTGCGTGTGACGACCCGAAAGACTTCTTCAACACCCTCGCCCGTCTCCGCACTGATCTCATGGCAGGCATCCCATCCAACTTCTTGTGCCCAGAAACCAGAGCTCCGCTTCGAGCTGGGACTGTGGAGCTCCATGGATGGCGGTGACATGGCTACGCCTCCAGACATTGGCGTGGAAATGGGGTAGGGAGTTGCTGTCGGAGGCGGCGTGCTGCCCACGCCGGGGGCAAGATTCTCGGCGACGTAGGCGATACATCGTTCGAACGGGACTTGGCGGGCAGAGGGATCACGGGCGACAATGTCGGCCTTTGTACCGACTACGTGAAGGACAACATCGTGGGGAAGATTTCGTCGGAGTTCCATGAGCCACACACCCATATCGACAAAGGATTGTGCGTCGGTGATACTATAGCAAAGGATGCAGGCGTTTGCGCCGCGATAGTAGAGTCGGGAGATAGATCGAAAGCGTTCTTGCCCAGCTGCGAGCTCGTGTTAGCATGGCTTCGAATTATCCGTTTGACTCCTTATCAAAAACCAACCTGTATCCCAAATTTGGAGGCGCACAACCGTATCCGAGTCAGAATCAACGACGCGCTTTGTGAGGAAGCTGGCGCCAACTGTGGAAGTGATCTGAGCCGGATTGAAAGCGCCTTTACAATATCTCATAACCAGAGACGTCTTCCCAACGCCCTGGGCGCCGAGAACGACGATCTTGGCTTCGAGCGACGACATAATTTAGGTGGTGGCCGCGTCGTTTTGCCAAGCGGGGGAGGGAGTTGAATCCTCCCGTTGTAAAGAGGACAGAGAGAGAGAGAGAGAAGAGGGGGGCAAGGAAACCCGAGGCGCACTAAAAAGGAGGAAAGAAACAGAAAAAGAGAAGAAGAAGAAAAAGGGAAGGGGAAGGGGAAGGGGAAAAGAGGTGAAGTGGGATGTATGGTTTTAAAGAAGGGGAAAAATGATGGGCGTAAAGAAAAAAAGGGTAGCGGGTTCGACTTGGCTTGACCTGTCCTGTGGTGGTGGTGTGTAGATAAACTTATGCTGGAGGATGCTTAAATTTCGTGGGTGTGGGCGAACAAAGGCTTGGAAGGCGCAGGGCTCGGGCTGTTGCTATTATTGTTGTTTACCCAACGTATCTTGTATCATGAAGAGGAAATTCTTTCAGAGGTAAAGTTAAATGCAGAATTAGAATTAGTCTGCGTCTGGCGTTGAGAAGTCGAGGGACACAGCATGGCTAGAGTAAACCCGAGGTTGAGCGGCTGAATGCGGTGATGAGAAGGGCCAATATTGATTGATATTGGATCATTCATTGAGCCAACAAACTACTACCTACCTACCTACCTACCACCAACAATAACAACCGCAATTACAGAGAATGAGTCAGGTTTAGGCAGCAAACGTTCATTCACTTACCTATCCTTCCGTGATAAACAAATATTAAACTAGGTAGCTTAAAAATTTCAAGAAACAAATACTAAAGCCTCTTTCAACGGCCCGTCGAATCTAATGTATTGTATCGTACTTATCGTCAATATGATCCAACGTGACGGGAATGATATCAACCCCAGAACAGATGCACGGGAGACGGCCCTGGTCGCTTCAGGCGCCTCTACAAGGCCCAATACACTGGAACCCGCTGGGAGACCCCACTGAAATAAAGCACCCGACAGGGCAGCAGGAGCCTCAGGTCCGCTGACGACATACGCTAGTGGGCATAATTCTTCACGTGGCACAAACAATCTACGTCATTCCATTGGAGTCAACGGCTTTTTTTTGGTTCCTATCAGTTGAGTAAGAATCGACATTATCAATTCCAGCCACAATTAGCCGTCACATAAACTCTTTATTATTTATTTTGCACGACTCAACGATGAACAATGGCCGCGTATTCAGTGACTCGAGTGTCTCTCATCGCCAGACCTTCACGTACCACCAGCAAGACCAAAACGGCATTGCCTGCAAAAGTTCCAGCCCGTTTGATGTGCGTATTTCCCGGCTCAATTGCCCACACCGCTCTGGTCTTTTAGTCTAGACTTCTCTCTTGCGTGCAGCACAGCACAGCACAGCACAGCCTCTGTCTGCAGTTATCCTATCCTGTCCTGTTCCATCTTATGCAACTGGGCGAGAGCGGTTCATTAACAAACCAACCAGCCAACCAGCAGCTCGACTAACACCTAGCACGCGGGGGGGTCTGATTGCATACATACAGTGGTCAGCCATAATTCGCTCAGATTGGGTGAAACAGTCATTATCCATGCGGCTGGCGGAGCAGGCAAGATCGGCCTTGCAGTAGATGCATGCCATGACCATCCGTGTCCAATGTCACAGTCCAAGGCCAGTCAGAGAACTGTTTTCTCCATCAATTTTCTGAAGATCGTGCATGATGCTTGTCAATATAACTACATATACCAGACCGATAACTGACCCCCAAGTCACTGATATGCGGATTCACCGCTATCATGTGTCGCCGTGATCTACACCCACCACATAACAGTAGGTACCTGCAAGCCCGCCAGCCCGCACACATTGGCCCCTGTCTATCTCCTACAATAGGACATGTGCGCATCGCAACACGGACAACAGTACGAGCTTGGTCTCTTTAAAATCCAAAGCGACTGTAACCGAAGGAGATGCACAGAGCTCGCCCTAGTAATCTTCATTATAAGTTCCAAGCGTCTTGAAATCTAAATCATCAGACGAGAAACATGTCTCAAGACATGGTCACGTCGAGTTCAGAATGACGTACAACAAGACACACCCAAACACACAGCAAGCATCGAAAGCTCAGCTGTCCACAGATCGCGATCTTATTTAGAAAGAAGGGATTCCCCCGAACGAACCGAGTTATTTACCAGAAACAACAAACAATAGACCGACCCAAGTTGGCCGAAACTCATTACTCGGAAATGAGGTCTATGCATTAAAATATTTAGGAACATGAGAAGAAGAAGGTCTTTCCCTGTTAATTATTTGAGATCCTTCGGGGTCGTCGCCCATCACCCCGCACTTCAGTTACATCCCACTTCAGCCCTGTTTACATAAGGCCCCAAGCTTCTCCAGACTTAATCCTCCCTCAACCGACCGTGCCATCCCAGCATAACAAGCCAAAGCGAAAGTCTATCAAGTACAGATAGACGAGATGCGTATGGAAAGTCAAAAAGTAACAATCGGAAGGCGTTGGGATTGCTCCCGCCAGGGCTTGAACCTGAGACCTTCGCATTACCGGATACTCGGAATGAAGTATTAGTACGACGCTCTAACCAACTGAGCTACGGAAGCCGTCCAATTGTTGACGATGGTACACGTATTTAACATATATCAAGCTATGCAAAAGCAGCTCATCATTATCAGACTCCGCTGCCCAGCAAACAACTCACGTCCTCTGGCTACCCTATCGCAGTTCTTGAGTTTACCGAAACAGCTTCCTTAGTCGTCATAAATTCCGATTACAAAGTTGGCTAACTTGCTCGGGATGGATCAATCAAGTCTAAACAAGACTCATACGAAAAGATGTTTACACGGGACGTCACGATGTTGAAAGCAGGCACAGGACTTGAACTTTATAGACTTGTCAAAATTAACTACCCAGATTCGCCTTGTCCAAGCCTGGGCTTAGTCTACCAATTCTCGCTAGCTACTAGCTATATCACGTCTTAATCATTCATACATAAATCCTCTAATCCCTCTCAACGCCGATGGCTTCTTGTCCTTCTTTACCACTGCTTCGTCCTTCCCCTTGTCTTTCGAATCCTTGCGGAGTCGATTCTGCGTTGCGCTAGCAAACAAGTCTGAGTGACTTCTCGCAAGTAACCGCCCTGCTTCACGCCCAAACCGTAGATGATCTGGACTCATTGAGAGTGATGTATCTGGTGAACCTGGAGGATGTGCCCACCCCCCTGATTTTGGCGATACCGCAGCTTCAGGCCTATGACCCAGGGGCGGTGTGACATTGAATGCGGTACCTTCTGCAATATCAGGGCTCGATAGCACGCGGGGCGGCCTCGTCTTCATCATCACTGGGCTTGTTGACACAGAAAAAGAGCCCTGCTCAGCTTCCGATGCATTCGAAGTCTCGATCCTGAGGTGACTAGGTTTCGTTTCCGTCTTCATATCCAGCAGAGACGATTGTAGGGCTGTGTACTTGCGTGTCAGAAGATCGCACTGTTTCTGCAATTCGGCCTGTTTGTCTCGGCTTGCTGCGAGCATTGCCTCAATTGCCTCCTTCCCGTCTCGAGGTCGACGAGTCCTTTCCTCCAAGGCCTCAGAAAGTTTAGTTTGGAGTGCTGCGATTTGGCTCTGAAACAATCTCCTGGTCCGCTCTATTTCACCTTCACGGCTAGCGAGCTGTAGGTTCAAAGCCTCGGCCTTGCTCTCGGCTTCTGCAGCAGCAGCGATCGCTCTCTGTTGCTCCAGTTCCTTGGCTTGGTAGTCACGCTCCACCCTTGTGAGCCTATCTACTTCGCTCTTTAACCGGTCGATTTCAGCACCGTGAAGCTCAATTGACTGCATGTTCTGCTTCCAATTGACTTCCTTGACTTCGGCATCGCATAGCAGGACTCGCAATTTGTCGCGTTCTGCCGTCGAATTGTCCAGTTCCTTCTGAAGAGTTTCGTAGTCTGCTTTGAGCTTCTTCGATTCGTCACGCAGCTTCTTAAGCTTAGTGGAAAGATCGGCCTCCCACTTCTTCGCAAGTGCACGACTTTTCTCCGAGTCCCTCCGAACCTGCATCTCTGCCTTCTTGGCTTCTTCGAATCGGTGCTTCAGGTTACGATTGGTAATCAGGAGGTTTTGGGTTTCTGCCTCCGTCACTGCCTCTTCCATATGCCGCCTTCTCAAATCGCCAATATGCGCCATATGCTGCTGCTTCAGGTATCTTTCAAAATTGAGGTCGTTCTGCAGCAACAGTATTTGACGTTGCAGATGAGACACTTGCGTGTTCGTTTCAGTCAATGAGAGAGGCGTACTGATAGTTGGGGGTGCGCCCAACAGCGATGGACCAGGCCGATCTGCAACGGATTCCTGATTACTGAGTGAGAGTGATGGCACACTATCGTTAGCCAAAGACTGATGCAGACCAGACTTGATAGCTTTATTCGATTGGATCATGTCCTGCAATTGTGTATGAGATGACGACTGGATAAGATGAGGTCCCAAGGTTGGACTATCGATGCTCGGCTCTCTTATCCTGGCATCTATAGAGTCCCGAGTGGAGGGAAGACTTGACTGAGACCCCCTTCGAATCAGAGCAGATGGCCGGCGACTGCTCGCTATGGACTCCATACTAGCAGACATAGGCAAACGGTAGCCACCAGTAGTCTCGGTCGCTGTCCTTGGGAATGAAGAATCCTGACCTTCTCTAGCATGGCCCTCAGGAGAAGCCTCCATGGTGGATAAGTTCTGCCCAACAGACTGATCCGATTCTGATAGAATGCATAATGCCATGCACTCAGCGACAACTTCTGAGGCCTCACTCTTTATCCATCGACCAAAATCAGTCTTTTCTGAATCGATTGTAAGTGTAAAAAAGTTTGGATGGAGTAAATGACAGCGACGAAATCTTTCCGACTGATCTCGAATCTCTGTAGGCTGTACTTCCATATCGTTGGCATTGGCTACATTGGCATGACGTAGGTACCTTTGTGGCTTGCGGATATAGTCCATGAAATTGATGGGATATAGACCATAGAGGATGGTGTAGTAACTGAGGAGATGATAAATAGGGTGATCGTCAACTTCTGGTTCGTAGGTAAATTCCTCCCAGTTGGTCGAATCTGTTTCCTCTGTTTGAGGTTCAATAATTCCAGCCCGCTCTCGTGACCAGAATAACAGCCGAGCATAAATATTAAATAGGGTAGGCAGATGTGGCACGAGCGAACTTGGCATCTGAGGCAGAAGCATTGTGAGAACTGTCAGTGCAGCCGACACAATAGTTGTTGAGCTGTCCTGCTGTAGACATTTCATTATATCAGCAAATAGTGGTGTCTGCAGTATTTGATGGAGATGAGGTGGTTGACTTTGAAGATAGTCGCCCAAGAACCGCAAGACAGCTTTGCGATACTGTTTCTTGACAAAGTACCGATCCAAAGCCGTAAATAGTTCCTTGTCAAGTCAGATGACGAAGCAAAATTACGATATTGGGTATGACTGACCTTGGGATGCTTCTTCCCAAACTGTACGAGAGCTTCTCGCGTTATTCTTTCGTTTGGTTCCAGATTTGAATGAGCTTCAGATACTGAGGGATATAATTTCTCCATCCAACCCGTGAACAAGCGGTCGATCAGCGGATTAGAAGCAAGCTCAGCTTCAGATCCATCATGATCTTCTTCGGCAATCGATATGATCTCCATGATGTTGGCCAAGGTTTCTTCGATGACTCCTTTCTCAGGAGAAGACTTAGCCAGAAGTGCGGAACAGGAGTCCCACCATGCGAAGATGCGCTCAGGAGTCCGAAGTGTCGACAGAAGCTGGCGAAGGATGATCAAGAAGGGTGCAAAGGTAGCAGGTCTGTCCTTGACATGTTTATCGAATATGGAGAACAGCTCCTCCTGCAAACGATCGGCTGCAGCGTCATCTTGCTTCTGGTGTCGGCGCAGATAGGCATCGATGGTCTGCACTAAGTCGTCGGGGAGAGAAGGGGATGGCTGTGAGAGGTAGGCAACGATCGCCTTTGAGAGGTCCTTTAGCGACCTGAACAAGTGGAGATAAGTGTCAGCAAGCAACGGACAAGTGTTTCTCGAGACAGTTGAGTGTTGCAAAAGCCAAAGGAGGAGATGAAATGGAAGATCACGAGGCACGAGTCGTGGGGTGAGGGGAACTCGCAGAGTTGATGCAGTGGACGGTTGGATTTCTGGATGGAGATTTCTGCAGGGGACAATATGACGTACGCCGATGAAGCCATGACTGGCGGGACGGCCTCATCCGGGCTCGTGAGACTCGATGTGAGCAGACCGAGGTGGTGAGGCCCGTTTGAATGTGGATCTTGAATTGAGTTCTTGAAGCTGCTGGGGGTTTGATCTAGGTGAAGCTATTCGGTGACACTCGGTGTCGGGCGCAGACAGCATGATTTTACGGCGCGGCGCGGCGCGGTTAACCTTGCAGCTGATTGAAAAGGTGGTGCGAGTTTGTGGCGTTGGGTGGATCGTGCTGTACCCGCTGGAGGCACTGAAAACAGCGGATGGAAGTCGTGCCATAGAGGGGAACTCTAGGCACTTACAGTAGGTAGCACTTCAGTGATACAAGTATACCTAGTGGGTCCGGCAGAAAACCGATCGTCCATCCGCTGGACCCAGTCATGTCCCAGTATTGTTCCTTATACCTTTCCGTCGCTGGTGGAGGCAGCCTTCCCCAGGGGTACCTTAGACTTGAGCCAGGGCCCCATTCATGAAGCTAACAACCCCGCACTTTCCTCAGCTAGCGCAGTTGCAGACGAGACCGTACATGACTTTGTGAGAATAGCAGATCACACCAGATATCGAGCCACCTTTGGCAAGTCGCCAGTCACCAGTCTGGATTGAGTGAGGTGGTTGCAGGCAGTTCATTTCAATTGATGAGGGGAAAGCTTCAGGGCAAAGCAACCATAGAACATTCCTCGCTGTGCTTAAAAACCACCATCTGCTCTTGCTCATCTTCTTTCTCTTTTCCTTCCTTTCTCATCATTATCCAGATCACTTACAAAACCAACAACAACAACAACAACCATCTTGCATACCTAGGCAGTAGCCAGCATACTCTTTCGTGCTTGCCCACTTATTCATACCTCTTATTGACTTCACAATCCGTCACAATTCTTCCTCAAAATAAACCCTCTTCTAAACCTCCAACAATACCGCCAAGATGAGTGCACAGAAGACCTCGGCCATCGCTGATCAGGAGCCCGTCGACGTTCTTTTCGCTATCCACGAAAAGTTCGATCTTCTGGACTTCGCCGGCGCGCTCGAGGTCTTTACTACTGCTTGCCACGACTTCAAGGACCCTGAGAGTAAGTAAATCTTCTACCAGTACAATACAGTACATTGCAGTGCATTGCAGCATCCCTCCATCTAGTGTCGGATACGGTGCACTACAGTACAATATCACATTTGACTTTACCCCTCCCGCTGATCACTTTACCCCTTCCGACAGACAGCAAGGCCTTTGAGGTCACCATCGTTGGCCCCGAAGCCAAGGTCATCTCGGACCAGGGTGTCGTCGTTGGCGCCCAGATTACCTACAAGGAGGCACACGATCGTCTGGAGGACTTTGATATCCTCGTCGTCGTCGGAGGTAACTCCAAGGAGATCGTCGCCAAAGAGCTCCAACCCCTCCCCCTCATTACCGATTTCTCAGAGCTTCAGAAGCGTGACCCTGCCCGCGAGCGTACAATCCTCTCTATCTGTACCGGTGCCCTCTTCCTTGGCAAGCAGGGCATCCTCTCCGGCTTGTCTGCCACCACCCACCCCGATTATTTTACTGCATTTGAGAACATTTGCAGCGATGCTGCTACTGTCAACCTACAAGAGCGTACCGATGTGGTAGAGGACGCTCGCTATGTTGTCAACAACCTACGATTCGATCTCGGCGAGGACGAGAGCCCGTACATCCGCCGCAAGTCCGATGCTGGTCAGGGACGTCGCCCTTCGGCAGCCCGGTACGTTATAGTTCTACCCCACTTTATCATGCATTGAGTTTGAGACAGTCAACTGACTTATGATGACACACAGAAAGGGAAGCATGTCGTTCAAGGACTCCAACACGCGCCGCGAGTCAATTGTTCGTCGTGCTGCTATGCGACTTGGTGGTCTCCGTGTTGTGACATCCGGAGGTGTCAGCTCTGGCATTGACGCCGCTCTGTATCTTGTCAGCGCGCTGATTGATGATGCTACTTCGTTGGAGGTGGCCAGACGCCTCCAGTGGAACTGGAACAAGGGCGTCGTTGTCGATGGTCTTGACGTCTAAGATCCCTGGCATTGAGTGCCGTGTACGAATTAAGAGTTTGCGATGGGCTCAGGCATAGCCCTGATTGAGACCAATTTTTATGTATTTATGTATTTGAAAGCTGAGCGGGAGGAACCCTAAGAAAATACCAAAAAGACTAGGAGCTCTCTATTTAATTCAATTGTTTGGTCGCCTTTCAAAATCATGGTATCTACAGATCATCTGAATTGAACGAATCGTGATGGAGTCCCATACCAAGTACAACTGTAAAATCACACTGAGATCTTACCCAACTAAGGTTTACGTGTAGTCGTTAAAAGTACGGAGATGGAGGTCACGAAGTGACACAAGCAGCCAGGCCATGACGCGGGACCCACACAAGCTCGGGGAGCTCCAGCTCTCGATTCGTACATACATAACATAACGCGGGATGTGGCCTGGTCGTGTGATGAGGTCCGCCATGCCCATGAACCAGGGGGAAGCAGGGGTCATGGCGGGCCAGGCCTTAGACATCACCTCATAGCTACGACGAGCCCGGTGGAGACATACAACAATAATAACGCCGCGTTCGTAATTGCGTCCGAATTTCTTTGCATTTAATCATACGCATAATGAGTAGGAAGAGGACTACAAAGTCGAGCATGACCTGAATAAAGAATTTACCGAAAGGTGATGGGCCATGGGTGTTTAAGCCAAGGCGTGAGTGCAATGGAACCCATGATGGACACGACATCGAGACTTGAGACGTATTCATATTTCTTAAGAGGCTGTGAATAGATACACGGACATGGCATCTAGCTTCCGGGCAATGATTGATTATTCGAAGTCCAAGGGCGTGCTCGCTGCTCATATCCCACAATTAGCTGTATGCTGCATGTCATGAACAATACATGTGACTATCAGGATAATCTTGGCCCAATTTTATCGGAGTCAATGGTGCTAAGGATCATAAGGATGGATCATGATAAAATTTCGATGTTCCAAGTACGCCCTCATGCCTCGATCTTTGTGCTTCAGAGGCAGCAGCAAACTTGACCAAGAATCAATCTCGTGGCGTTCGCCAGTGTGGCTTGACTCGGATATTAAGGTGGATATGACATGCTGACATAATGCAATTTGACAATAGTACCTCATTGGACGACATAACATGCTGGTACTTAGATTTGCGACGGGATGAAAGTTGTTTCAAGCTTCTACAACTTCAAATTTGTTCTTTTTTTTTATCCCCCCTTTATCATCCAACCCCAGCGCTCGAAGTAATTTACGAAGATTCTATGAGATTACGTTTTCATCATTGTTAGCTCCCGCGGTCTTCCCATTCCTTCCATCATGACCGACTGGGCCAAGCTCAAGGTCGTGGACCTTAAGGCCGAGCTCAAGAATCGCGATCTTCCACAACACGGTCTTAAGGCTGATCTCGTCGCGCGACTGGAGGAAGCCGATCAAGAAACAGGGGAAGCAGAGGCCAGAGAAGGAGTTGAGGATGCGCCCGCGACCAATGAATCTGGAGGCGACCAGCCATCGGTTGAAGAATCAGCTGTCGCAGAGTCAAAAGCTCAGGACGCGATGGATGAATCCGAAACCGTAGACGAGAAGCCAGACGAAGAGATGGCAGAGACGGAAGAGAAAGAACCAGAGGAGAGTGTTGCACCAATTGCCGACGAAGAACCAAGTAAAGGGGGTGAGACTGGAGATAAAGAGCAAGAAATCATTAAGAATGGATCGTCAGAGATATCTCAGGAGGCAGATGCAGTGGTTGATACGCCAACCGCTGACAACGCAGCTGACCCCCAATCGCGGGAACCAACAGCGGAGGAGAAATCAAGAGCGGGAACAGTGACCGCCACTGTCGACTCTACACCCTCTCACTCCCTCGAACCAACACCTGCTGCCGAACAGCAAAAGCGAAAACGTCGCTCTCTCACACCACCACCCACCGAAGAATCAATTGCACGAAAGCGCGCCCGTACAGAAGAAATTCCCGACGAAGGTACCAAACTAGGCTCGCGCCAGGAGGATCTGCTGCCTGAAGATACAGACGAGCCTGCGCCGATGAATATTGACAGCGAGCCACAAGCTGAGAAACCTCAAAACATACGCTCGCAAGACCCTGCACCAGAGTCCGAAACACTTGAACAAGAGGGTTCAGCAGAGAACAGAGACAAGCAGCAGGATATGGATTACGAGCGGGATGTTGCGCCTGCCCTACACCCAGCCACTTCTGCCCTTTACATCAAGAACTTCATGCGTCCTCTTCGACCCCAGGATGTCAAGTCGTACCTTATCGAGCTCGCGACGCATCCAAGAGATCCCCTTGACGCCGATATTGTAGTGGAATTCTTCCTCGACCAAATCCGCACTCATGGTTTCGTTATTTTTAAAACTACCGCTGCAGCTTCGCGGGTTCGCACAGCACTTCACGACAGTGTTTGGCCCAATGAGAGCAACCGCAAGCCCCTGTGGGTTGACTTTGTCCCCCCTGAAAAGGTCCGCGACTGGATCGATACCGAACAGTCCAGCGGTGGTCCACGCTCGGGTGTGCGATGGGAGGTCATCTATGACGATGGGTCTGACGGCGAAATTGAAGCCCACCTCGAAGAAGCAACCTCCGGCACAGGCCCCCAACCAGGCGCGAAACCACATGCAGCCTCTGCCATGGCCATGGACTCCATTCCCGTTGGGCCCAGGGCACTGCGCGATCCTGCCATTCCTACAGGGCCTCGTCCAGTCCGCCCTGGCACTGGTCCTGGTCCTCGACCTCCACCCATGAACCCTGGCGGGGTGTCCAAGAGAACCACTACTCATCCAGTTATACATTATCAGCCCGTGTCTGAAGACCTGGCCCGCCGTCGTATCGACAACATGCGCTCTTACTACACGAGCAAACGTGATCGTGACTTTGGACGAGAAATCAACCGCTACTCATTTGAGAACGGAACTTCATTCGTTGACAGAGGCAAGGAGGTATTTGAGGGTATTCGTCCTCCCCATCGCGAGCGAGGCATGGGCCGTGAGCGCCGTGGCGGAAGACGCAGACGTGTTGGCGGTGGTCGACCGCGTAGTGATCGCTATCTTCCTCCACCACGAGATGATCGCCGTCCTCGCCGTGGCTCTGTATCAGATGACGGAGATACTCGAATGAGAGAATGAGGGTAGCATTGTTAATGCCAGATAGTACAAGGAATAGAAATGCTAGGACAGTAAACTTGGCATATTTACATATCAGCTGTGAGAATTGAGCTGGAGCTTAATACTAGACGACGGCGCCGAGGGGGATAAAAAAAGACCAAGACCAAAGGAATTAAACACGGTGATATCAGTAAATCAACCACTTCTAATTTTTAATTATTACATTAGCACATCTGCCCTCTAGATTTTGAAACTGACCAAAAGTGGCAACAGTGAGCATCGCTCGCCCAATACTATGTCTGTACTCAAAAGGTTCCTTCAGTCACAAGATGAATAGAAAATACGAATGGTATCACAATATTTCTTAAGTTTGATGTTACTTTACACAGAAGATGTTTAACAAAGCAATCCTTTCCCTTGCTCCCGAGAAAACAACAGACGTTACCCAACTACCAATCCAGACGCCAAAATTATCCCAAACTCTTCACTTAAGCAGAAGCGGCAAGAGGAGTGGGCTCAACACCGACACGCTCTCGGCTCATAATGTCGAGCATCAGAGGGGTTGGTCGGTTATCCTTGAAAACGACCTGGTTACTCTTGGCGAGCTGAACGTTCTGGAGGTACTTGTCGAAGAGGTAGGAGCTGTCCATGGGACCACCCTTGGCCTCAGGGTGGAACTGGGTGGAGAAGATGGGGCGGGTCTTGTGAAGCATGCCCTCGTTGGAACCGTCGTTGAGGTTGACGAAGTACTCCTTGAACTCACTGGGGAGAGTGCTGGCATCGATGGCGTAACCGTGGTTCTGGCTGGTGATGTGGCAGAGGCCAGTGGTCAAGTCGAGAGCGGGAATGTTGTGGGCTCGGTTACCATACTTGAGCTTGATGGTGCGAGCGCCGACAGCAAGAGCCAGAAGCTGGTGGCCTAGGCAAATACCCATGATGGGGATGTTGGAAGTCTCCATAAGGCGGGCAAGGTTATGGACAGTGGCCTGGCAATGGGTAGGGTCACCGGGACCGTTGGAGATGAAGACACCGTCAAAGTGCTGCGAAACCTTGTGAATGGGATAGTCGTATGGGAAGACGGTAACGGAAGCACCCCGGCTGACCAAGCTGCGGAGAATGTTCTCCTTGACACCACAGTCGATAAGAGCAACATGGAGAGATGCACCGGGAGACTCAACGACGAAGGGAGCCTTGGTAGTAACACGCTTCACAAGGTTGATTTGGCCAGGGTCAACGAAGCCCTCATCCTCATCAGCATCATACTCTTCACCAATAGAGATCCTAGCCAGGGAAGAGCCCTGCTCTCGGAGGTGAGTAACAATGGCACGAGTGTCAACACCAGAGATAGCAGGAACACCCTCTCGGGCACACCACTCGCCGAGACTCTCGACGGCAGTCCAGTGGCTGTAGTTGACAGCAACATCGGACACAACGATACCAGCGCACTGAACGTGGGGGGACTCGAAGTACTTGAGCAGGTTGAACTCGTCGCGGGCTGCGGAGGGAACACCGTAGTTGCCAATCAGGGGCTGGGTGAAGACGAGAATCTGTCCTCGGTAGGAGGGGTCGGTCATGGACTCGGGGTATCCAACAAGGGAAGTAGTGAAGACGGCTTCACCAGAAATGTTGGCGTTGGCGCCGAAAGCCTTGCCCTGGAAGACAGGACCATCCTGTTGAATTGTAAGCTTAGGCTTAGGAGAGAAAGCTGTTTTTGGGAACATACTCGGATGGTGAGAGTGGCGGGGAGAGAAGCAGCAGGAGCAGTAGCTCGAACAGCAGAGAAAGGCATAGCCCTGCCTTTGCTGCCAGCAACAGCCTTCTCAGACAGGTATCGGACCTGAAGCATGGTTCGACCAGAAGCCGACGCGGACTTGGCCGCGGGTTTGGCAATGGAAGCCAATCGGGAGAACATTTTGATATTTATCGGTTGTTGGTTTAAATTGATTTCAAAAGGTAAACAGTCGGTTGGTCAGAGGGACTTCTTTAGCAAGACTGGGACTTCCAAAGATGGTCTGCATCAGGGCAAATATGTCAGTTTCCATGTTTGGCGATAGATAAAGTAAGGTTTCAAGCGGTGAGTCAAAACCAATCAAGGGTACGAACCAGAGAGATAATCCTGCAGCGAGATGAGTTAGCATCAGGTCAATTCGAGTGTTATGAGCATCTTGGCGGTAGTGAAAGAGGAATTGGGTGGATAAATATCAATCTGTAGCTCCCACGACTTGTTGCAAAGCCACAGGTTGAAATGTATTTCATCATGGCGGGGTTGATACACGGGATGTGTATCTCACGAAATGAAAAAAAAAGTGAACGTACCTGCGAGGTGAAGACAGAAAGGCGCCCGTTCATGTGGACGGATTGGGAGACGAGCTCGAGTTGGAGGTATAAGAAGAGATGCAACCGAGTTGCAGAAACGGTGAGTCAAACTTTTAAGAGACGAGGCTTTAAAATTATCGCGAGGATATCTTTCTGTTGTAGAAAAAGAGAAAAGAGAGTGGAAAGAGTCAAGAGGTAGAAAGTTGGGGAGAAAAGTGTAAGAGAAGGCAGGAGGTGCGATCCCGCTCCGCACCTGCCGCCGCGACTGACAACACGGCCTTGGTCATTGGCAAGTTTTTTTCTGGCTGAGTGGGTTTGTCTCTACAGTTTTCCCTCGGGCGGATGTCCGATGCCGCTCTTCCGCCGATAAACAGTGTAGGCGGATTAAGCGCTCCGCCTAACGATCCCGCTATAGAGCGCTAGAAGGCCATGAATGCCCCGCTGCCAGGAACTGGACCCCTGGGCCAAGATCTCTGTCAGACTCATGTCCTCCGATATCGTTTTTGTAGGGACGATTTGATCTTTTTTTTTTCTTGCTTGTTGTGACCAACATCAATCGTAAACTACACGTCACACTACCTACAATGTATATCGCGATAACTATAAACTCTCTCTTTATCTCATATCATTGCTATCTTTTCCCGTTCGCACAGTCCTATTACCCCAACATTCTCTTTGCAATACATCCAGCAGTGAAGTGAACCTATGCCCTGTGCTCGCTCGTGAGACTTGAAGTCAACAACATGCTTAATTTGACCGAGTCAAGCACTGACCTGCCCTTTATCATGTCAAAATGGAGTCAGATTTGATCCACTGCCCCCAGACGCCTCCGGAAATGTTGAGATGCATTCTAATTCGTCCTAGTTGGGGAAATTTCGCTCTGCTGGCGGTCAAAGCCTAGAAACCAAACTAGAAGCATTTGTAGCGTAGCACTGTCGATCCGTTTTGATAAGAGCTCATGGAGCCCTTGTTCAGTGCTGTCAGGGACACGGCATTCGGCAGTCGGGATCTATCGAAACAACCATGGAACCTTGGACTTCCTGGTTCTTGGCCCTTGGGTCTTCCTTGGCTGTGCGGTAAGGATAAGACACTCGGAAGTTTTGAAGCCTCAAAAGCGTCAGTGTCTCGATTACCGTGCTGCTGGTAACAAACCCCACAGATGCCGAAATCTAAGCCACTGACATGGTGATATTCACTCTATGCACGATCATAGTCGGCTTATATCCATACTCTATAGCTAGGCGAGACTGTCTTACCCACAGAAGAACCACCTGTATAATGCCAGAATGACCACAATTCATTCTATGGCGCCCCAGCGCCTCTGAGATGAACAACTTGGATCAATGGGAAACAAGTGAATTCGTTTGTGGAAATCCTGAGGTCGAGGCCTCCTCTACATGAGCGAGGTCGCGATTTTTGCATTTTTGCACTGTTCTTTTCCAAGTGCATGTATTCCCATCAAATTCGTACTCATTGATTTTATGACAGATGAGCTTTTCATGCCATGTGCGATGTGAAGGGCTGGGTGCTGATGTGTGATTGGCACCTGGTAACTGTTCTAAGTTGCCGTCATGAGGTCCAACCAATCAATACATTGGGTAACTTCATTTACTCTTGTTAGGGTCTCGGTTGAGTATATGTTCGAGGCTAATAGACTTTTAAAGAGATCGCGGGACACATTTTCCCATACATTATGAGACGACATATAGACGAGAACCTTGAGAAGAGAGAAAATGAGAGCATGCAACGCGCAGTTGTACGAAGTAGATAGGCGCTGAAGTTCCATGGAGGGTGGTCCAATGCCTATCCAATAGGGTCATTTTGCTCGGAATTTACAGTTTAAATTGAAGCATTACTACGGCTTCGATGTATTTACTAGTCGTTCTCTTCATTTACAGAGCACCAAGCTCCTTGAGCTTGCTAACCAGGCCACCAACATCCTCCACCTTGCCACCACCTTGTCGAGCAGGAGGCTCTATTACATGTTAGCACCAACAGGACAACAGTCGCAGGAGAATGTATAAGAGGAAAATCAACATACCAATAACCTTGATTGTCTTAAGACGATTCAATCCATCCAGTCCAAAGTCCTCAAGCTTTGTCTTCTCCAGCTTCTTCTTCTTGGCCTTCATAATGTTGGGCAGACTGGCGTATCGCGGCTCGTTGAGTCGAAGATCTGTGGTGATAACCATAGGCAGCTTGGTGCGGACCGTCTCGACACCACCGTCCACCTCCTTTGTAACGGTAACCTCGTCGTTGGCGCCGAACTCGACCTTGCTTGCTTGTGTAGCCTGGGGCCATCCCAGCAGACCCGCCAACATCTGACCCGTCTGGTTGGCATCATCATCGATGCTCTGCTTACCCAGGATCACTAGGTTGCTCTTCTGTTGTTCCACGGCCTTCTGAAGAATCTTGGCTACAGTCAAGGGTTCGATTTCCTCTCCCTCCTTGAGCTCGACGTGGATGCCACGGTCCGCGCCCATGGCCATGGCTGTTCGCAGCACATCTTGCGCCTTGGGTGGGCCTGCAGAGATGACGCAGATATCCTCGACACCGCCGGGCGCACGCTTCTTCTCTCGAATGCGCACTGATTCTTCGACTGAGAGTTCGTCGAATGGGTTCATGGAGTGCTTAACGCCAGCTTTCTCGACGCCCGTCTGGGACTTATTAACTCGGGGCTTGACCTGCAAAGGCTGTCAGCGTTCCATGGCTTGGCAATTAGCAATTTCAATTTCTTTACAGCATAGTCAATGACCCGCTTCACAGGGACAAGAATCCGTAGTGCCGACATGTTGTATTGCTGTTGTTCAATGCAAGATGCAAGTTGTCGAGCGGCGAGACGTTCACGAGGGCCGGCCAAGTCGTCATGTTAAAGCTCGGCGCGGTACCGGCTAGGGCCGGTCTCAGCTCCAACCTCGGCCGACGGCCCACGTGACAAAATCGCCGGCTGAACCAGCGATGTCGGGATTTAGAATCAATGAAACTATTTTCTGTTTAATTGTCGTATACCCAGGATCAATTAACTTCTATCCGCCTTTGGTTACCTGCTTCGACAGTTTTCAGTAGGTAATCTGCCAAAATCAACCTTGAAAGAAACAGCAACGGTGAAATGGTGAAATCGGCTTTCGATTGACATCGAACCAGCGGCAACTTAGACACAAATGCCGAGTTCAGCCACAAATAACCAGCTTGGTACTTAAAACGCCAAACATTTCACTGACACGATACATACGTAGTGACAATGTTGAAGCAGTCCCATAAAAGGTGAGTCTTGCAGAGAGTAGCTCCATTGATAAGCACGCCTATACTCCAATGCTCCAACTCCCCTACATCAACAACAGATCAACCTAATTTCCCAACTTCTAGTATGTCTCCTCTCACCAGTCATCCCAAGCGTCATCCTGCTTCTTTGGCGGAGGAGCTGCCGTATTCTTCTTGCCCATGCCCATAGCACTCGTTCCGATAGAGTTATTGGCAGGCTGTCTCTGGTCAGCCAAGTTGGAGAATTCGTCCCAGAAGCTCTTCTTGCTCTCATCCAAAGGGGCATCCCGACTTTTCTGGTGCTCAGGTCCCTCTACGAATCTGCTGAAACCCTCTTGAGCATTCTTGCCTGCTGCTTGGGCTTGCTTTGCAAAGGCAGAAGCTGTCAATTGAGCTTGCTTCGCAAAGTCGCCCTCGGCAAGCTAATAAATAGCATGTTAGAAGAAGCTCTTAACAACGATCAAGCATTGCAAACGTAAAGAACCTACCTGCTTAGCAGTGGGCTGAATGTAGCCATCGTTTACTGTCTTAGCAGTCTTTGAAACCGTTGACGTAAACCACCCAAAACCTTTGGTCAAAGTCGCCACGGCGTCTTTTTGAAAATCACCAAAGCCGAGATCATTGTCGGACTGACTAGGTGCAGGTGTACTTCCGAAGCCAGCATATTTTCCTCCTTGGCTGGGTGGCAGATGATCAGGTCGCGAAGCGTTATCGGCTCCAAGCCTTGAGAAATATTGATCGTCCACCTTGACCTTGCCTCCCGATCCTGCCGCAGGGCTCTCGTTTCGGTTTGTGCTGCCACTCATGGGAGTTCCAGTTCGTGATGCTGGCTTCATTGGCGCAGCGGCAGGCTTCTTGGCCCCGGGAACGTATTCGCGGCCCTCCACCTTGCAGCTCAACCTCTCTTTCCACTCCTCTCCAACTTCACCGCTGTATCGCTCCGCAATAGTAGAGTCCTCCCAGGTGATGCCCATCATCTTGGTCTGTTCGTGTTCTTCGAAAAAGTTCCTCCATCCCTCGTTGCCGCCAAGTCGCATTCGCTCGATTTCGCTCGATTTAAAGGCATCCATAGAGATACTTCGGACGAATGAAATGTGGACACCGAGGCCTCTATGCACCCCAGCGCACGAAAGGCAGATAAAGATACCAAACTTGGGAGACGCCCATTGGGGAGACGGCGCATTGCAGTCGCAGCAAATGTTATTCTTAGATTCCTTTTGAAGAGTGGCGAGCTATTCGTAGTTTCAGCGTCAACACATACGAGCGCATCACAAGGCGATGGGACGATTAAGGGCAGGTTTAGTCGTTGGAAAGGGGATAGATGAAGAACTAACCTTGGACCGCGTCTCGGGATCAACCTCCCACATACCCTTGGACGCCATCGCGAAGGTCGAGTGCTTGTATAAACTGCCGAGTCTACTTTGAAGTGTATTCGCGTGAGGAGTGGTAGACAATCGCTACGACAGGTTGATGGCCAGTTGAAACTTCTAAATCCAATCGTAGATGGAAGTGGAAGGGAGACGTCGCAGTGCACTAGTGGCCGCCATGCCCTTACTTTGCATTTACACCACTCAGCACCCAGCGCTCAGTGCTCACTTCATTGGAGCATGGGCCGGCCTAGTTCCTCCCGTGTCCATATTCAAGCATGCCATGCGTCTATTGTGGGCTCCTCGTTAAGGGGCTACCTTGGCGGGGCACTCTGATCCATTTACTACCTACACTCTGCGAATATCGCATCGATTATAACATCAACTACGACGCTCTAAACCAACATACGTCCACTATCAACAACGTGAGAAATAACACAATTCAATGCTTGTTGTTTTCTGTCTCCAATAAGACCTTGCCCTGGATTATGGCGCTTTTCAATTTTAGTACAGAATTGCCAGCATCGACGCATTTGGACTGTTCTCCAACTTCTGTAAAGTTAAGTTAAGCTGCGCACAGCTAAAGCTGAATTCACGAACCTGTACTAGCCCCCGCAATTCTATCGGCCTATCACAAAATGCTCATTCTCGTGAACTGCAGCAACATGTACTCCGGAATAACAAATACGCCCGTTCAATCGCAATTCACGCAGGTCAAGTCATAACTTCAGCGAATGCCCATTCATGATAGCGCTAAGCTTTTCTCCCCTTCCACCCGCCTCTGGTGCAAACTAGTGTACATCCCAGCAGTAGTGTTAGAGAAAAGATGATACAAATACAAGATAACAGAGGGTCCGTGAATGTTTTTGTGTCCCGATCATGGAAATATTAGTGTTTTGATGTGAAAAGTAAAGGTTGACAAGTAAACGCCATCCCGAGATTCATTAGAGTTCGATTTGCTCTTGCTTATGTCCCCCCAAAAAAAAACTCAGGTAAGGTGGAAAAACCTCATTCTTTCTTTTCATCGTTGTAGCGAGAATCTACCGTAAGAGAAATCGTTGAAATCGCATGCCCAAATCGTTAGAGTAATCATCATGACATAATACGAAGTTCATGTCTGTGAAACTCGCGCCATGCCTTAACTTAGGCAGTAGTGGCGGGAGTGGTAGCGGCAGGAGTAGCCTCGGCCGCCTTAGTGGCAGCGGGAGCGGCATCAGTGGTGGCAGCGGCCGTGGGGGCAGCCTCAGGGGCGGGAGCGTTCTCCTTCTGGCCGTTGGCAGCATCACCCTCATGCTGCTCCTCGTCGGTCTTATCAGGGCTGTCAATAGCAACCTTGACGGCGATCTCACGGCCCTCAATCTCCTTTCCGTTCATCTCAGTAACAGCCTTCTGCTGAAGCTCCTCGGAAGCCAGAGTGACAAATCCAAAGCCACGACCTTTGCGGGCCTCACCACGAGCCTGAAGTTTCTTGATCATGAATCGGGGAATAGGTCGGAGAGCGATCTTGGCAGAAGAGGGCTCATAGGCCTTGAAGAGCTCAATAAGCTGCGGAGTATTAGCATAGGACATGGAAAGGCAAAGTTTGGATGTGACTAACCTTGTCCTCGGTCAGGTCGTAAGGGAGGTTGGCAACCATAACCTTGGTCTTGGAAGGAATTCCGTCAGCGGGAGGACCGCGCTCACGGCGCTCACGCTGGGGGCGAGCTTGAGTCTTGGGAGTCTTAACATTCGCGTCAGTGTTGATCTTGTTTGTAATGTCGGACAATGGTTGAACCTCGTTGGTGGCAGGTGCTGCGACTGCGGGGGCAGCATTATCAGTGGCAGCAACGGCCTCAGTAGTTTCGCCCTCCTTCTTCTCGGCACCCTCCTACAGCATTGTCAGTAAACACTTCAGGCATCATGCCACTCAAGTATGACTCACACGACCAGCGCGGGCGGTGCGGCCTCCACGGCCACGTCCACGTCCGCGGCCACGTCCAGAAGCTCGGCGACGAGAGCCCTCAGCACCGGAGCCCTCACCGTTGGCACCCTCTGACTTCTCACCAGCGGGCTCGGGCTTGCGAGCGAGCTGAACGGAAACCTTACGCTCAAGGATCTCCTTGCCAGAGAGCTCCTCAATAGCACGCTCGGCCTCAGTGGGAGTGGAAAGGTCAACAAAAGCGTAGCCGACAGGGCGGTCGGTGCGAGGGTTCTTAGGGATCGAGACAGACTCACTAGAGGCAGTCAGTACATGTTAGGTGACGTTCACAGTGAGGTGACGGTATGGTGGGATAGAGGCTCAGTATGTGCACTATCGCCTTGTCCCATGCGGAGCCAAGCCAGGATGGCAGTAGCCATTCCCCATTCTGATGTCAGAGTGAGACAGGATTATGGGGAAGGGGCTTTGCGCGTTCCTCCTGCCCAGGGTTCATCGTTTATCAAGTCCAGAAAGGAGCTCATTGCGACGGCAGGGAGACACGTGTCTCTAGCGGGGCATTCATGATTTGGAGTAAAGACAACGGCAGGAAAAGGACAAGGTGCTCGGGTTGGAAGATGAGGTTAAAGAGAAGATAGAACTTACACAAGATAGCTCTTGAAGAAGTCCTTCAACTCCCCCTCAGTTGTCGCATAGGCCAGGTTGCCAATGTAGAGGCGGCGGCCCTCAGCAGCGCTGGCCGAGGCGGCCTCATTGGCGGCCGTCTTGTCATCGGCAGGCTTGTCGTTGATGGAGGTATTGCTCAGAGTGTTGGCGACGTCATTAACGGCAGCGTCCACGTTGGTGTTGTTGGTGTTGGCGGTAGACATGTTGGCGGCTGGTGGATGAGTTTAGTGTTGAGGTTGAGTATGACGTTCGAACTTGGACCTGTGGTGGAGGAGCGTTCGAAAACGGTGACTGCGAGTTGAACAGGTAAGACTCTGGTGCAATAAGGAGGAGTTTGATCAGGGTAGCTTCGTGCCCTAGAAACGAGGTTGAGATTAGACAGACGACGGGGCGTTGCGCGGAGACACAGGTGTTTGATGTTGTGATGGAGAAGGGAAAGGAGGAAGAAGAGATCAAGAGAGATAGCGGATTCTGAAATATTTTTCTGGCCTTTGGGTTTGGGGGGGCACAGAAGGGAAGAAGGAAGGGGTGTGTTGTCAGGGGGGTGGGCAGGTGAGGAGTTGTGGAAAGTGGAAAGTGGCCAGGGCTGGGGAGGACGGCAGGCGCAACGCAATGAGCGGAGAGAGGCTTTGGCTTAGGTTGTCGTTGTCTTTGGCACAACCTAGACACGAAGGAAGGTACCAGAAACACAATGCAGTAGGTTGGTCTAGTAACAAGAACTCCACGTTGCAACAAGGCTGCCAATGTATCCAGTACTTAAGAAGCTCCTAAAAAGAAAGCTTCAGTTTTGTGGGTTCTTTCCCGCTGAGTGGTTCTTGATCCCGGCACCTCACACCTGAAGACTGCTTTCGGCCGGGGGAGCTGCTTCTAGAGCCTGCCTGTAGGTAGGTCCTGACCAGGCAATAGCAGATGTACGTACCTAGGTATGAGGAAGGTGGCTGTATGAAGTTATCCAGATGAACGGCCTTGGCAGGAGTCAGGAGAAGGCAGGAGGATTCCCTTTGATGATTTTACAGACTTGAGCGATGCATGAATTTGTGCCAGTTCATGTACGTATTAGGGCCTGACGTGTGGGTGTGCGGGCGGGCCAAGCATGTGCGTCACTCATGTATGTACAGTATGTATCGGTGTAGTTTAAAGTGGTGCTGTAGATGCGATGGCTGTGATATACTGACTATTGGGTTATAATAGGTAGGTGTCGATTCCACTATGAAAACCTACCTGTTTCGAGGTTACGTTTGTTAGGACTTGCCCAGAATGAATCACGCGCATGATTACCTAGCTTTGGAGATAAAAAAAAATGGACAGGAACGAACTCAGTCTTAATCTCAGAGGGATGTGGAGGAAGCAACAAACGGTGAATTGCAGTTGCATTCAGACGATTCCCTTTTAGCCTGACCGCTCATGTTGACCTTCCATCAATACCTATTGATGAGGTGAAGAACAGTGGGACTACCTTAGGCAGGCAGGTACGTTAGGCTATGTACTAGCTTCCTTCGGGGGTTCAGTAAAGATCAGGAATAGGTAGAGATATTATTGTAATTGCTCTCATGATGGTCAGACCAATTACCAATAGTCATAAGCCTAGGCTTTCGTGTTTGTCATGATATAATTATATCTAAATATGTTCTAGGTTTGTAGGGAGTTACTTGCTGGACTATTTTGGTAAACGAACACCCAGAGGACCCTAGCAAGTCTCTCAGCGGTTTCACTTGGGCTGGCGGTCACAGTTCTGGTTGGGGCATACCATGATCTGGATTGTTTACAAATGGTGAAGAGTTCCTCAGCTGAAAGACAGCAAGAAACACCTTATGTGTATCATCTGAATGTCTCGTAGAACGCCACCATTGAACTGTATCAAGTCATATCTTTTGGGAGAGAAACTTCACGCAGGAACTAACTCTCTAAATGTACGTCTCGAAAGACTAATAGTTGGAGCATAAATAGACACTCTTACTACTCGGTTGCCCAGAGGGCCGAGATTGCTCGCCCCGGATAATTCAGAGTTGACCATCTCACAATGGCCCCTGACCAGGTCAGCTCTCTCTTACATCCATAGGTATCCGTAGGTTCTCACCCCTTTGCAAGCCCCTTTTGAGTTGTGGGAGCCAATGACCAGGGGCAGCATCGATCATTGACTACTCCCACCAATAAATAAACGAGACGAGTGAGCTATCTATTCTTACAGGTACGCGCACATCCATGCAGTACACACCCGCCATGCCCATGCCCATCCATGCCCGGTAGCTCGGATCCAATGCTGCGCTGCGTGCCTGTAGCGAACTAGGATTAGGATTAGGATAACGATTCCGATTACCCAAGTCCCCGAAAGCCAAGTCCAGCTTAATCATTGCTCCACAGCTTCTTCTTCTAGAACTCGCCCGTTGTCAATGCGTCTGGAACTGATTTGAGACTTGATCCTTGTGGCTTGTTTGCTTGCATCTGTCACAATCTCTTGACTTCCGTGTTTACGTATACAGCACACCACAGGAGGACAGGATTAAGTGTAACTATCAGATCTGTCAATCTTTGTAGAGCACATCAATCTGGTATGTTCAAGTTCCAGTGGTATTGGTCAGACGTGGAAGATGAGAGAATCCTATCTGACTGAGAACCCTATTTGACTTGGCCTTTGAACAAACAGACCAAGGGACACTGTATAATTGATGAGCGTAAACAATTTTTGGCAAAGGTAAAGTGTAAACTTCTCATGAGAGCAATTCGTCCACTATTCATCATAGCATCGTAATAATAAACGCTGATTCATCGAATAAATCCCCAGATTGATAAAATCCAGTATCAAAACGAGGCGCAGAATCTTCACCCCGCCATCGGCCATCCACTAATTGACGCTAACTAAATGGCAAATCAACCCACCTTCAGGCTTTCATGATTCAACCTGCGACTTCGGACCTTTACTGTATTTACTTTTCATAATATTATATCACGTACTGCAGCTTTCAACATCTTTGCTAAACGCTCGTCATGGCGGTTCAGGATAGGAGCGTGCTCGTCCTCTACGGATCCGAGACGGGCAATGCTCAGGACATGGCTGAAGAGCTGGGGCGAGTGTGTCAAAGGCTGCATTTTAAGAGTCGAGTAGAGGAACTAGATGCAGTAGACTTAGTAAGTCATAACGTCTGCATGGCCTTTTATTGTTATTAACTCCTCGTTCCAGAATACTCTTCTCCGACCTAAGTTTGTGATATTCGTCATATCAACAACTGGTCAGGGAGATATGCCTCACAACTCATTGCTCTTTTGGAAAAGGCTCCTACGCAAGAAACTACCACCAGGATGTTTGAGCTCAGTTAACTACACAACATTTGGCTTGGGGGATAGCACTTATATCAAGTGAGTCTCAGTGGAGCTGCTGTCTTTTTGCTTATATGAGCTTACACACAGCAGATTCAACTGGGCAGCTCGAAAGTTGAATAGGCGCCTTGACCAACTGGGTGCTAGAACATTCATCGATCCCTTTGAAGCTGATGAGCAGTTTCCAGATGGGTGAGTCGCCTTTCTATCAAGTGGATTTTGTTTTCTCTCTAATGCATCTTAGCCTCGACGGGAGTTTTGTGCGCTGGACTGAGCGACTTTATAATCATTTCCTTGAGCACCATCCTCCACCTCCAGGCCTCGAGCCTATTCCTGATGATGTTATCCTTCCTCCTAAATGGTCTCTGGAGAAGTCTCTTGAGAATAGTGCAGCCGTAAATGGCCACACCCCTCCATCATTTGGAAATATTCCTCTTGCCTCACCACTCCCCATCCCCGACGGATGGACAGCGACGTTAGTAGGAAATGACAGGCTCACACCAGAAAACCACTGGCAAGATGTTCGCCTCATATCATTCGATATACCTCGCCGCGAAGGTGTCAAGCTTGTCTGCGCTCCAGGAGATTGCCTCACCATTTACCCCAAAAACTTCCCCGAGGATGCCCAGAGGCTCATCACTCTTATGGGATGGGAGGATGTCGCTGACAAGCCTCTTGATCTTTCACAATGTGAATCTCTCCCTACCAACCTCTTCACCGACTCCAAGTGCACGCTGAGGGAGTTGCTTTTGAACAATGTCGACTTCACTGCCATCCCTCGAAGATCGTTTCTCAAAAATATGTCCTACTTCTCTACCAATCCCGACCATAAAGAGCGTCTACTTGAGTTCACTATGACCGAGTACCTCGACGAATACTTTGACTACGCCACAAGGTCCAGACGGTCTATTCTCGAAGTTCTCGAAGAATTCACATCTGTCAAATTGCCAGCAGAGCGGCTTTTTGACATCTTTCCCCTTATCCGTGGTCGAGACTTTAGTATCGCCAATGGCGGCATTCACCAAAACCATCCTACAGACGAGAACAAGACCCGAATTGAGCTCCTCGTTGCCTTAGTCAAGTACCGAACGGTACTTCGCAAACCTCGAGAAGGCCTCTGTTCCCGCTATCTTGACAACATCCCCGTGAACTCAACCCTCACAGTCACCCGCAAACCAGTTCTCTCGCCAATCCACGGCGCCCAGAATGCCCAGCGGCCTCTTATAGCCATTGCTACAGGCACTGGCCTTGCGCCCATTCGTGCTCTCATTCATGAGCGCCTGACGCAACCTTTGCCAGGCCCTATGCATCTCTTCTTTGGAAATCGCAACCGGGAAGCCGACTATTTCTTTCAGCAAGAGCTCGACACTTTGGTACGAGACAAGCACCTCAATGTGTTTTTGGCGTTTTCGCGGGACCAGCGAAACAAAATCTATGTTCAGGATCGGTTGCGAGACGAGGCAAAGAGGATTGAGGAAGTAATCATGGATAACGGAATATTCTGCGTCTGTGGTGGTTCAACCAAAATGGCTGATGCCGCCAAGAAGGCTGTATTTGAGCCTTTCTCAGAAGATGTCGAAGAAGTGGAGGAGCGTAAGAATGTGCTGGCGAATTTGACATGGTGGCAGGAGATATGGTAGTCAAAACAATGGGAAATGGCACTGATAGATTCGGCATATGGCGAAGACAACTCAGAAAGGGACTACCTCCCCAGATAGGACGTAACCCTGTCATCGGTAGAGCCACTCTAAAGACGTCATGTACACACTAGACAGCGCATGGCTTGTTCATCAAATACAGAATTGATATACCAAATTTTCAAGTCGCTCGCTCATGCAAAAACTACAATACAAAACCGTGGTTTGGCTGTCAACCCAGTTGAGCAGACATCCATCTAAACGCCGACAGACAACTGTTGCCAACCAAGCCAAAACGCCATCATGTGTCGTTTTATCGTCATTACTCACTCGTTTGCCGAGCAAGCCTTCCTGTCGCTCTGGACTTTTCTCTTGGGCAGTATACACACCATGTTACTACTCCCAACTATAACGCCTTTCCGCTGGTTGCGGTACATGGACCAGATCCTCACCCGGGTTGATACGCCCTGGGTTCCGTGAAGTATCCGGTTGGTCTGCTGGGGAATTCTGCTGCGAGTTCGCTACCAATGCCCCCATAGACGATCCGTTTGTGCCTAAATCCAAACGTCTTGTCGATTCTTCTGCGCTCCGCACTTCCTCGTCCACAGTGAAGTTGCTCCCCAGAGAGTCGCAAGTATCGTTTCCATGTGAAGAGTCATCGGTAGCTTGATAGTCTTCATCCGATGCAAACTGCGGCGCGGTGTTGCGCGGGAAACGAGTATTCGGAGGTAGCGGTCCCATAAACACCACCTTCGAAGGGTCAATAGGTGTTCTCTGCACCAATCGCTGTTGTGGGATGTTCATGGAGGCTTTCCATGATGAATTTGGTTCCATGTCGGAGCCCATAGTCATGGAAGTGATAGTATGATGATCAGAGTGTGGAGAGAGGGGCGAATTTGGTGAAGATACGCTGTCATGGGTTGGCGATACAGGCATACCAGCTACTGATGACGGCAGTACATTAGTGGGGCGACCGTTCGAGTCGAAATGCGGAGTTAAAGGGGATGGCAATGTCATCGAGTGTGCGTTGGAACCCCCTTCTGGTGACAGTCTCAATGACGCGGATGGCGATAACTGTAGTGCTATCGGTGATCCGTTTGCCGGATTTGGCTGGTATATAGCTTTCTCTGGGGATATCTCTGCTCCATCTGCAGGTGGGCTGTATGAAGGAACAGGACCCTGTAGTTGTCTGTCCAATTTCCGTCTCGCCACTTCATATGCGCTCAGGCTGTGAGAGTTGTCGGTCCCCAATTCGGTGTCATCATTCCACGACATGCAGTCTTCTCCATCGAGTTCGGCTGGTGGTAACGGAGCTGACATTTCATGGATCTGGGTATCGGGGGCTTCGACGGCCTTTTCCTTGTCATCGTCAGCGCCTTGAGCCTGCCGATTTGGCAGCTTTCGTCTGGTGATTTTCGATATCAACAACGCCAAGGGAGATCTTGGTGATCGGATTGCATCCTCTGAGGATGTGGTTTGACCCTCAGCTATTGTATCACGGTTCCCATCTGTACCCTTTCGTTTGCGCCGGCAATATAACCACACAGAGAGAGCTATAGCACAGACAACAAAGGTCCCTATTCCTACCCCTACTCCAATTCCCACAACCTGGCCGTCTGAGAGCCCGTTCCCAGAATCTTGTATTTTCGGCGGGGGATACGGGCTATCGTCGGACTGCTCGATGGGTGATAGCTGTGAGGCTGTCGCCGGTCCGTCGGGAAAGACAGCTTGATGGATGGAGAAAGTCCCTTCGTCATATTTCGTAATCAAGTACGACTCCTGTAAGAACGACCGTCCGAGCATGTAAGTCGTGCTATTTTGCGCCTTTCGTAGCATAAAGTAGGGGATCGCCGGGTCGCCATATTTGATCAAGTCTGGCATAAACGGATACTGCAGCAAACCTACGAATGCTCTTAGCGGTAGAGTAATATTTACGATGCCCGATACATCATATGGATCGCCAAAGTTGTCGTTGTCGTCGAAACTTGAAAGAACAAAAGTAAGATTGAACGATTCCTCTTTTGAGTATTCGTTATATTGGTCGTCACTGATGGTATAAAGGTCGAAGGTATTGTTATATGTCAAGTTGAGGGCGTTTGCAAACTGGTCGCAAATTTCGTCCGGTAACCAGAGGTAGGAGGTAGTGCTGTCAATGTTGGCATAGAAAGAGGAGTTCCACTGTGCGAGCAGAAGTTGTTCAGACTTCCAAGAGTCGGGGGCACCTCGGTCGCCAGCGGGAGTTATTTCGATGCCACGAACCAAGGGGCGCTCCATGTTATCGTCTTGAGGTAGTGTGAACACATTGTTGTGCGGTTGAAATCTGGCGGTCTCGACACCCCCTAAAGTTAGCGATGCAGGTATGTTCCCTGATTCAGTTAGTGAAGAGTCAAATAGAGGACTGGTAACTCGCGTACTGTAGTGTGCTCCAGCTGTGTATCCAAAGCTGTAACTTGGGATTAATCCATACTCGCTGACTGCCTGAGTGAGAGGTGACTCTGCGACAGTGCCATTAAAGTTTCCCTGTGTAATACCCAACCCGAAGAGACCAGTCATGTAGTCGGTGGTGTTAATGGTTGCTATTAGCACGCCATTCATGGTAAATGGCTCTTTGCTCAGAGGACTTTGCGTGTTGACGAGATCACGGCCGTAGTTACCATTACCACCATAACCAAGATCGCTTAGACCAAGCTGCCAAGTGCCTAATGGATTATAATCACTGGACTCTTCAGCATCATAGATGCCTCCGCGAGCAGCAATGCAATTGGGGTCCTCTGAGAGTAAGGTTAGTGCTTCGAAAACATGTAAGTGACAGACAACTGAGATTGTCGAAACCCAAAGGCCATTGAAGATCAAAGGAACAGGAGTCAACACATACTGGGCAAACATCCTCCGGGCCCAATCGCCCAAAATTCCGAAAGAGCCGTGCTCACAAGAACATCGACATGCTGGGAATTTGAACCGAGATAGAACGATATCGTTGACCAGTTGCCATCAGTACTAGACCTGTCACCTGTGTTAGGATTGTTGGTAGTGAGCTGGTTTATAGCGACCTACCAATCGCCTGCAGGTAATAAAACAGGTTCTGGATCGCGAGCTTGTATGAGATTCGCGAAAAGGAATGAAGACCCGAGGATTATTGACAACATCTCGAAGCCGACAGACGAACGCAAGAGTTAACTCTAACGACAAAACTCATTCCTAGTTTCAAACCAACAGACAAGAACTAAGTTGAGCCGACCAAAAACCTGGACACCGCGATGCGGCGCATTCGACGTCGTTACCCACGCCAAGAGTCCGGGGCGCTGATTCAGGATCGAATAAACGATCACTCAAAAGTAAAGATGATGCGACGGTATGCCAATCCCTGCCAGCTGTTGTGGTTCTTAACAGCGCTAGGAAGTATATTGCGAGGCTGTCGCTTCTCGATGAGAGGCAATTCAGAGAAATGGTGATAAACAAGACAAGAACTTTGTTTCTGGAGTGGAAGGGGCGAAGCAATGAGTCCAGGCATGTGCCGCTTTGAGTGATCAACCAACCCCTTGCTAGAGGGCAAGCCACAATCGGTTGAAGCACATAGCTTTCACTCTTTCTAGTATGGCTCGAGGCCTCGAATCTGTAGTGGGGAACCCGGAGGCCAGACCTTGTACCCAGGTTCCTGATTAGACCAGACTCCACGACGGTACAATAGGGTCGCAACTCTCAAAGTTTTTGAAGGGTTGAATATTAGATTAGCATCATTCCAAGATCCTCGGCGGCCTCTGAACTATTTGCCAGCTTTGGTTGTATTGAACCTCAGTGCTTCACATGGCGAGTCTTAGTATCCCGGTTGGCAATGCTTGCTCAAGCATTCTGTTAACAGTCCGAGATGCTGCTGACGTAGATTACCGGTACTATTCGACCTCACCCATCCGTCCTGCTCATCAAGGGGGCCCCCGTTGTTTAACACAAACAAATTGTGGAGATTTGGCGTTCATGATTCTGGAAACAATCCGTGTGTGCCTGTTGGTCATGTCGAAGATATACGCTGTAATTCGCCCATTACGATGTACTGGTAGAGCCGCGTAAACCCTGGCGCCGCCAACCAGTGGCGGCGTCATGTTGTACAGTACAGTCATTAAGACCCTGACACTAATAAGTGTCAGTCAATACTGGCCAGGCCAACCTTTTCAATACACGCCACGCTTATACAGTATAAGATGGATGCATGTTGCACAAAGTTCGATCCGCTCAAGATCAGACGATTGAGACACAAGATCCAGATATGAGGTCATACGCTGCTACTGGTATAGTAGCAGAAATGGCTCAAGTTGCTAGACGAACTGCAATTTCAAACCCCAACGTAAGTTTCCGATATCCAAGAATTTCAATCTCCATTTTGCGAACACGACCATCAATCTTGGCATAATGACAGAACAACAGCTGCAGCTTGTTCAAGTTTCTTTCTTTTTCTTTCCTCTCTTCAATTCTTCTGAGACTGTTTAATGTTTAACTGCAACGAAATTACTCCAATGAGTAAGAAGCCTTGGGCGGCTCGTTATTTTCAGCTTTCGAATAAAACCAACTGCTTTGATATTGGCCCGTGTCTTAAATACTGTCGCACTGACTATGACCGGAAGGCCAGTGTACCGACAAGACGGTAGCACTCGGGATAAACTTTTGCACGAACTATCGTTGGTTCTCCCGGTTCATTGGAGGCTTTGTGTACGTAGCCAAGACATCAATGAACCCAAAACTACATAGTTGGTTGTAGTGTGTGTGTGTGTGTGTGTGTGTTGATCCAATGGCTCGAGAAAATCGACCACTCTGGAGTGCCATTCTGCAATCCAAGTCGGCTGGGGTGAAGACGCATGAGAAATGCATAACGAGTTGAAGTAAGCACAAGGTAGTATTCGCATGAGACGAAGGAGCAGCCACAAGTATTTCGGGTTATGTGACTGTGCGGATGTCATACACCAAATCCATTAAAGGCTTGCCACTCTTAGGAGGATATTCAGCCGTCCTCAAGCCCGCTGGTGCTAGTGATTAGAGCAAAAGTCAGACCTGGAGATGAAACAAACAGAACAGGGCCTGGCTTCTTAGCAGACATGCAGCCCCCATTTGGACTGAGCCCGGTCGGATCTCCCGCGCCCATGACAGGCATAACCCCTTGTCATGGTGCACTAGAGCTGGCTGCTAGTCGCTGAAGGTGGTTGAGGTTCTGGTTCATTAACTAACCTCTGAACCCCTCTCATCGTGTCTGGTGATCGGTTTCCTTCTCTTCAACTGAAAGCAACGAACAGCCATTGTTCTCACCACTCTGAAAATCATCGATACTCGATGTGAACCTTGGTTCAGACACGGCCGAATCACTCGTTTAGAGGCCTGTCTATGCCAACTTTGTTGAATTCTGAATGGCGAATAATCAGGCAATCAACGAAACGTTGTAGGCGAGAGAGAGAGATTGATACCCGTATAGTACAGATACGGCACACGGTACAGTCTGTGAATACAGGCAGACATCATGAGAGTGGTGCAAACCACTGCACTACTCCTGATCGCAACGCTTGTGCCATCTGTTGTCGGGATTGCTTTACCTCGAGGTGAGTTTTGCAATAAATTTGTTTTATAGTTTTATGGAATTTTCCTTATATGAAAGAAATAAGAGGCACGAGACAAGAGACCAAAAGCTAAAGAGTTCTAATTCTTAGCCGAATACAATCAGCGAGGCCCGAGACGCTTTCCTCGAAATGACACTGCGATCGCGACTGCCCCGGATGGAAGCACCACTCGCTTATCACCTTTAGCAATAGTTTCCCCAACGACATCATCACAAGAGAATACCCTTTCCGTTTCTATCAGCCAGGTTTCTTCTGTCGACAGATTTGAAGCAGTCCCCTCAGAGATAACGTCTATCTCTTTAAGCGAAACGGTTGAGCTGCCTTTGACAACTACCGAACTAGTCCACGATTTGACAAGTTTGTCTACTGGCACCACGGTTATTCCATCAACACAGGAACTTCTCTCGGGGTCAGGGCTATCGCTAACAGTTGAACAACTGGATCGCGGCTTGGCCCCTTCGTCTGCGAGTACTGAGGCTATTCTGCCGACACGCCAACCTCCGTCAGGGTCCGGTTCTTTGCCCTTCCCGCAAGCGGCTTCCGAGTCCACTGCCTCAATCAAGGGTACTGCTTCGCATTCTTCTCTCAACTGGGGTCGTGAGAAAGATGCAATCTCAACGGAGTCGCAAGGCACAATCCAAGCTTCAATACAGAGAAGGCCACACCAGGGCTTCGCCCACACTGTGACACCAGTAGCACCCAACAACACTAAACCTCAATTGCAGTCCCAATCCTGTCGTCCAGGTCGGAGGGCCCCATGTGCGTGGATTCCCTCTCCCTCTGCCGCCTCAAGAGGAGGGAACGGCACATATACGCCTCCACCTTGGCCGCCTGGAACGTTGACGATGATAGCACCAACGTCGTTGGCTCCTTGCACGACCTTACAGGATGATGAACCAGTCACTGAATACTCAATTGTCTATACGGCAACAGTGACCTTCTTTGGAAACAGCAGTGGATACACGCCTCCTTATCCAACAATCAGTACTCCCAACTTTTGCGGGATAGAGCCTGCTAAATCAACATTTTCCCAGGGAGGAAATAACGCGGGCGGTCCGTTACCCTCTTCATTGAAAGGATCTCCCAAAGAATGCCCGTCGGGCCAATCCTGCTCTACACAAAAGGTCCCCGGCTGGTCAAACCCTACAGCTGTTCCCGCGCCTGCGGTGCCAGAGCTGACTTGGTCGTCTATGCGGCCAACTATCACCTTTATAACTACAGATAAAAACCCTGCAGTTGTCTTTACTACAGATCTACCTCCACGCTTTGGTCGACCAACAAGGGGAAGCGGACTGCCGATGAGCAGGAAACAAAAGCCCGAACCTACAAAGGTGCCACATCCGAATCAATTACAGTTCTCAGACGGTCATGGTAACATAGCTCCCCAACCACAGCCCACTTCGGGAGATCACTCGCAAGATGGTCCGCAACATCAACCACAGTCTGCTTCCCAGTCTGTGTCTGTGTCTAACTCCAATCCTGGGTCTAAATCAGGGTCCGAATCTAACTCTGGCCCCGATTCTGGCTCTGGCTCTGGCTCTGGCTCTGGCTCTGGCTCTGGCTCTGGCTCTGGCTCTGGCTCTGGCTCTGGCTCTGGCCCCGAACCCAAACCAGGCTCTGTCCCTTTCATCGCCCCAGTCAAGACATTTGTGGTAACAGCAAGGGGTGGGGAAGTCATTGTTAATGACAAGACTTTCTCGAGCCTTATGGCCGACCAAACTACAACAGTCACTGTCGACCATGGGACATTCACAATCAGGCCAACAGAAGTGGTTGGTGAGGGAGCAACAGTAAATAAGCCGCGACCTGCAGGAACTGCAGTTTCTGTCATCAGCCCTACCAGCGCAACGTTAGGGCGAGTGCCCATCATTGTTTCGGGAACAGAGGCTATGGTTGGTGGTACGACGATCAGGATTCCTCTGTTGGGCACAACTATGAGATTGGGGATTCCTAAGCAGAGTTCGAATACTTTAATGGAGGAGCGGGAGATCTCCATCGCGCCGGACAGAATTGTGGTAGATGATGAGACTCTTAAGTATCGTGGGATAGGTGGCCCTCAGACAGATGTGATCGTAGAAGGGGGTGAGATGGCGACTGCAGTCGGGCAATCTGTATTTGTCTTTCGATCTACGACTTTGACTTATGGACCCAGCATTTCCAAGGCTACTGAAACTATCGACGACGATGTTATTACAGTTGGGCCCGCAGATGTTGTTATTGGCGGCACGACTCTTGGGGGGGCGGAGGCTGAAATGGGAGATACCAAGTATCGAATTGTAGGTGGAGCGACGATTACTAAGGTCAATCCTTCGTATGTCATCATTGATGAGACGACATTCACTGCTGGTCCGGGTGTCAAGCGCACGTCAAAGGAGGTTGGAGGTGAAACTGTCACAATCGGACCCAGGGGCATCATCATTGGTACGATGACAATCAAGTACCCTTTTGGGGCTTCGACTGTTACCACTATCGAGGCAAAGGCGACAGCTTCTGAAAGCTTGCCTGCAGCTACTGGGATCAATAACAATAACGCCAAGAAGGATAGTGAAGATAACGATGACAGTGGTGCAACTCCACCAAAGTCTGGACTAACAATGGGAATGACTGGGTTATGCATAGCGGTAGGCGTTTGGATTCTGGTTTAATAGTGCAGAATATTATTGGGGTATCTAGGACACAGTTTCTGGTTTATGACATGACATGGCCGCTGCTATGCTGCACAGAAGAAGTGTAGACGAGACATATATGGAAAGAGGGATACGCGCATGGAATATTCGCAGTTTGATATAGAAAGTAATGGGACGAGAGGACAGCAGTCCACGTTAAGGGCATGATGCAGAAGGCTGCCAGAATGGCAGTATATACGTTGATAAGACTGGTGTGTTACGTATGAGGGTTCAGCCAATACATTATTTATACTATTTATATGTTGCTATCACCTCTTTCACTAGACATTGTTACCCTTAGTATCAAGCCTCACTTTCAGCTTCAGTAGGGCGTATCTTTTTCATCGTTCACTTGTGCTACTGGAAGGACAGCTGCGCATAATCACATGATTCCCGTCACTTCAGTGGAAGCTGATAGGTACCTAGTTTCAATAAGGTCCAGAGATAAGTAAGGAACGCCACTCTCTAGCATTAAAAACTTTTTACTTCAACGAAGCTACGAGGAGGCAAATTCGAAGTGGCTCCATTATGATTACCTGCCTCCATAGGCACCTTAGTACGGGCTGTCTGCCTGTACTGTATCCGTACCTTGATGACTCACAATACTATTAAATTCAGTAGGCAGTGAGTGACGTTATGACAAAGGAAAAAGAAAAGTATCTGTCACTTACTTGGAAGAAAAGACGAGTTGGCATAAAATACCTACCGAAATAGTCCATCAGAGAAGCTCGATATATTGCAGCACACTGTTATTTCCAATTCGTTAAACACGATGTCCTATCGTGATTGTTTATTGGCCCATCATCATCACATCGACAATATCTCACGCCGGCTTATCATCGGCAAAGTGGAATCTCGGAAACTCGACGCGGCGCGCGGCAAAAACGACAAACTCCATCTTGGAACCATCACCACCTTGTCTCCGATTTCCTCCTCACCTCTGCAGCGATATACCCAAACAGCGCACAATCAGCTCTTCCAATCTTTCAAACTTCCTTGCTCCGGCGCCCTAGACTGTGCAGACACCTTGTGCACGGTCAATACACTTCTCCCACGAGTTCCAACCCTTCAACTATATGCAACAAGAGTCTCTCGAGCATACAAAACCTTTGATCCAACGAGACAACCCTTCTAAAACTTCATCTTCCCAGCATGGCCCCCTTCACCATGTCCCGAACGGTCTTCGCCAAGTCTACTCCGGAGACTCAAGTGGCGTTGACCCAGGCTCTGCACCGGCACTCCGTCAAGATTCCGGTCATGACGTCGATGCCGACTTGCTCAATGAGGAGCTACGTCGACTGAGTTTACGACATCACTCGACTGCTCAACCTCCTGCTCCTGGCCAGCGCATCTCTGAATATGAGAACGCAATGACTCCTCCTACTCCAAAGAAAGCACTCGGCTTCAAGATCATCAAACGTTCCGAAACACCCTCCAATGGAGTCCATCTTGAAGATTTCCCTAATGGTGCGTCATGCAATCGTTGACAATATTTTTGCGCTTCTTCTAACTTGGCCTTCTACAGAGATCTTGACGCATATTTTCTCGCATCTGCATTCCGATTCTCATGCCGCCATCGCTCTTGTTTCGAAGCGCTTTTATGCCCTTATCACCAGCTCCCACGCCTGGCGCATGGCTTTCCTGCGATACTTCCCTGGACATGAAGCACTCGAGGTCAAGCACAATGTGGATATCTGGGCCTATAACTCGCACGATTTGATTCAGTCCGAGTCTCGATACTTCACTCGTCTCACGCCGCTGGCATCTTGGAGGAAGGAATACCTTCTACGCACCCGCTTGGTTAGATGTCTGGCCCGGGGCAAACCAGGTGCCTCTGTAGCTTCGGGTGGTATCGGTGCATCTGTTCGCAGCGGAAAGAAAACCAGTGCTGTTCTGACGTACAACTCCAAGCTGCCATGGGCTGTCACAAATATTCATGCTGTTTTCACAAACGGTAAGAAACCACCCAAGGCTATCCACGGTGCTGCCGACCTTGGAGTAGCGTCAATCAGTGACCCTACCAACGGAAGAATTGAGAAATGGGGATTTGTCGATCCTTTCAACACGATGCAACTCGACGAGGTGGCCCCTAATCTTGTGCCCTACGGTTTAGGAGAGGGGCCCGCTGCTATTCCCAATGTCCTCGATGTGAGTCAACCATATGGTGTACTTGCAGGTGAGGGTTTCCCAGGTGGTCGTCCGTACTACCGCCCTGTTGGTGAAAACCGTGGGCGATACCTCGGAGGGGATTCTGGTGTTGTTGATACTTACTCCGATATTCCCAAAATCCCGGAAATGTCCGAGGCCATTTGCAGTGTGTGGCTGGCCAAGTCATCAAATGTGCCTACAAATACACAGTCAATGGTTGGCATGCTGACTGGATCTACTCTTGGTGTTGTCACTTCGTATGCCATTGGGAGTGATTCTGGCCCCCAACGCTACCAGTCTGGGGAAGTTACTGCTCGCTGGGTGCTCAGCCCTGGTGTGCCAATCATCTCTCTGAAGGTCGACGATAATTATAGTCAGAGACGCAAGTCTTCGGGGAGGGTATGGGCCGTTGCCCTGAACGCATTGGGCGAGGTCTATTACCTGACAGAGACACCTACCGCACAAAGCCAAGTCAAGACCGAGGATATCACCAAAAACGCCTGGTTTGCTGGACGGTCAGTATATTGGCATCTCCTAGACTCTACTCGACGTATTGCTCGGCCAGATGAGTCGGACAAAAATGCTGTCAAGGGAGCATACTCTCCCCGATCACCTTCTAACTCTATGAATTTGAGTAAGAGTCAACTGGCTGCTGAAGCACGAGAGATCGAGAAGTTCCTCCGTCATAAGCCTGCGCACTTCCGACGGGCATGTGAAGGATGGGATATGCAACGTAAGCTGGAGGTCGATTTTGCCAACGACGATGGCCATGGTGCTGGTGAGAACATCTTTGTACTTGACTGCGGTCTTGCTGAAGATCGCCCTGCACATATCGAACGTCACACTCGATCACTGGTGCCTCAAGACGCCCAATCATCTTCTGTGGTATTGGCACCAACTCCTCCTGCTGTCCCTGCGTTAAAGCAAACATCACTCTTTGGTGCTACCAGCACAGAGACGTTGGACGTTCCAGAGGAGAAGACGTCAGGAATTGCTACTCCTGCTTCAATTTCGTCGTCAGATCTCTTGTCACATTTTCATGAATGGGAGAGTTGCTCGATGAGATTAAAAGGTCAAGGTCATGCTGTTATTACCAGTGTCTCGATAGACTGTTCCAACACAGCAGTTTTGACCCTTAGCGAAGATCCCCTGTATTCAACTGAGGACGAAATTCCAGGCCGCCGATCACGTTTGTTTGCAGTCGGAACAGATGAAGGTGCTGTACTTGTCTGGAATGCTCGTGAGGATAGCAAGGCCACAGGTATCAATCCTGTGCGACAAATTCAAACCGAATCTCCAGAAGTGTCATGCGTGGCTCTCTCGGCCATGTATGTTGTTCATGGTGGGAACGACGGGCTCGTTCAAGCATGGGATCCCCTGGCGTCGACATTGGATCCTGTCCGTACACTCAATGCGAGGTCCAACGGTCGCGTGCCCCGACATATGATCACGATGAATCCGACCCTCGATGAGTCAACTTATTCCGCAGTCGGTGCTATCTATCTCGATCCGGATCCTACCGTCCTTCGCGGTGTTGTTTCCTTCGGTGCTTTCTTGAGATACTGGGCATACAGCTCTGCAAGTCACGCCTCGGGACGCAAGCGTCGGCTGAGACACTCTGATGTACACGGGCGTCTGGCCAGTCGCCGCCAGGGCGGAACAGTTACAGGGTTCATCGCTGCTGAGGAGGCCGAGATCAAGCGCGATAACGAACTGAAAGCTAGGGAACAAAACCGCCTGCGCAATCGATTTGGTGTCGGTGCACTTGGGGATCTAACTGAGGAAGAGGCTTTGCGATATGCACAGATGGTTTCTGAGGAAGCGTTTCTCTTCGAGGAACAACGCCGGACAAGTGACTCCGCCGCTGATGCAAGCCTGGACACCGCCTCGACTTTCAGCGAAACCACTGTTGATACCGTTACCCCTGAGCCTAGCGTCACCGACATGATAACCCCACCCTCTGCCTCGACGGATAATATTGGTCGAGCACCTGTCGAGGATGATTACGAACAACAGATTCAGCAGGCCATCCGACTGTCTCTCATGGAGGGCGTGAACGAGAATGGCACATCGCCTCAGGCGGCAGATCCGGGTGACTATGAGTTCTTGCTGACATACAAGCCAAAGTCGAACAAGAAAGCCAAGGGTTCTGGAAGCGTATCACCAGGTGCTTCCAAAGCGGGCCATGCCGAGCCCAGAGACTACGATCTAGAGCTTGCTTTGAAGCTTAGTATGGAAGAGCAGGGCTTCTCTTCATCCGAACTCGGTCTGGGCATTCAACATGAGGAGTTTCCAGCTCTAGAGACTGAAGGCGTTGGCAAAGGCAAAGGTGTTCAAAGATGGTGATTTTGAAGAGCGTGTGCGTTACTCTGTGTTTCTCCTTCTTAGCTTTAGTCCTCTGTGTCGGGATCTGATATATCAGGTACCAATGACATTTGCAAAGCATTTTATCTAATATATCTTTATCCAACATGTCCATCATTCTCCCTTTCAACCCCGGTGCTCTTACCAGCGGGGCGTGCATGTCAGACATCAGAGAAGTATGGCAAACACAAACAACTCGACCTCGAAAACGTTTTGTAAAGCCAATTATTTTAAGTCAGCATATCCTAGACTGCTGCACTACAATCGCAGTTAGACACGATGGTTTTATACCAGATCGCAAAACATTTCCTTGTATCGGATTGGCCCAGATACAGGGTAATTCCTGGTTGCTGGACACGCTATATTAGTGTTCAAAATGTGAGGCGCATGGATAAGTTGGGATTCACTATCTCTCTTAAACATTACTGATACGTCTCTCATGCCGCGATTTGAATCCTTTGTGATGTCCAACTTCCCATATCTCTCGATAGGGGGTTGCGAGCAAGATATTTCCTTTCACAACCACCGGAGACCAAAGTACCTCTTACTTAGCTTCAATCCATTTTATTGACCTTCCTAGCTTGACGCTCACCTGCACTAAGTCGACTTGATGCAAACCGTCTCACTAAGAAAACTCCAAAAAACAAGGTCCTGCTATTTGAAGTGTTTGCTCCACGCATGTGCAGCATTAGAGTTTATGAACCCCCGTTCGACCGACATAAAGCCAATCGTGGAGTTGATCGTGGACTATTCTACTGCCGATGAAAATATCTACTTGGCTACCTCAGTCACGGCACTTACGAAGCTGCATTGGTACAGTACGTAAAGTCCCGCGTTTCAGAGCCAAGGGACTCATGTGCCTGTCAGTCAATTTTATCGTACGGCTGTCGAATTCGTGTAGGTATCAGAACATAACGCAAGTTCACATGCATCTCGCAAACTCTCCCAAACTTGCGATGAAGCGAGGGTAACATCACATCATGAAATTTGATATGGAGAACAGAAGCCCAAGACCTTGAGAAAAAGGTGCAACGTTGCAATTCAACTGCCAGACTCGAACTCGGCGGATGAGCAGTCCGCTGCACAGAGCTTATAAGGGACCTGCATGATAATGGCATCCCAACGGCCCAATTTTCATGGTTCAAATACCCTGGCTGGCGTCTGGTGGGAATGAACCCTCTATTCTCCAAAAGAAACTGGAGTTTCGAAGTTCCTGGAATAGCCAACACGCCAGTCGCAACAGAGAATAGATGCTATTGCTAATTACCTCCTTCGGGATGTAACTCAGAACGAAACCTCGGGCTGGCCGGCTGGTTTCCGGCGGGCACGGTCCTGGATCGCGGAGCCAATCTTGCATTCGAAAAGAAGGATTGCGAGGCATTGTGGTTTGTTGCATGGTGCATTCCGGCCGTGCTGGGTCGTTCCTAGAAAGCATGAACACGGACGTCGATTGTGCTGGAATTCCATTTTAGCCTCACTCTTGAAGCTAAACGTACACTGTGCTAAGTGACTGACCGGATATTCGTGGCAACAACGGATCCACGGGACGGGAAGGGCCGCGGCGCCACTGATGAAGAAAGGATCCAACTTTGAACAGACAGACATTTGCTTCATCCCGCCATCCTGATTCTTTCTATCTTGAGATGTGCATCGTATCGTTCTATTGTGCTGGCTGCCGCTAGTGCAGGCTATGACACCTTCGCCGCTCGCCACAAAGACGTAGTTGAGGTTTCTAGACACCCTTGCTACGAACTGCTATGTATTGCTGAACCTGACCCT
The DNA here is from genome assembly GCA_014898915.1 of Fusarium chlamydosporum. NCBI lineage: Eukaryota > Fungi > Ascomycota > Sordariomycetes > Hypocreales > Nectriaceae > Fusarium > Fusarium chlamydosporum. The sequence goes on from JAAVUD010000118.1 coordinate 155,007, forward strand.
TATGACGAAGCCCTCTGCGTTGCTGGCCCCAGGTTATTGGGTCATCAGGCCATATGTAAGTGGCCAAAACCCAACCTCGACTCGGGGATGCACAGCGTTGCAGCTTGCAGCTGCAGTTCAATGGGCCCGACGAGACGGCCTGTTAGCCTGTGAACCGACGCCCGTTGCGTTGCGGACAGTCGGCCAAGCGTATCTCGGCTGCAGTAAAAATTGGAAATAGGTCGTTAAGATCTTTAATGAACCAACACTCCAACATCTGATAGTACGTCGGTCTCAAGCATGTACCGAACCGTCCTGCCTTTCCCGGGACTGTCCCCGAACAAAATCAGGTCTTTGAGTGCTCTGATACAAGTCGTTTCAGGCCATCCATCGGAGTAGACGCGAGTTTTTGGTCAATACTGCCCCAGATATTCAAGGATCTCTTCTGCGCAACAGCACTTTTTTTTTTCTTCTTCTTTCGAATCTGTCATCTCTGTTTTTTTCCTTTTCTGGCTCCCTCGCTTTAATCCCTGATGACAGTACGCGAAGATATCGTCCTCAATTTACCCATGCAAAAGGCCGAAGTTAATTCCTTGATAGGTATCTGTATGTTTGTGCTGTATTTGATTGCCTGCCCCGATTTATAACCCTGTCAAACTATCCGAAAACATTTTAATAGCCGAGCCAGGGTTCACGGCCGAGAAGGATATCGTTTTCCGGTCTCCGCTCCAGTATCTATATTAGATTTTTTTTCACCCAGGCGTCTGAGAACGCGCCATCGCCGCCAACAAATATCGGCAGGGGAATATGCCCAATGCCATTGCTGCACTGTGCTGTAGCTGTAGCTGTGTGTACCGTGTGTTGCCAAGTTTGAGGGGCCCGGGCTTACTCTCTCTTCGTAAACGATGCAGACACAATCAATGCGAGGATTATTCTCGAATGCAAATGATGAAAAAGGCGTTCGCTGCAGGCGTCGGCAGACGAGTCGACCCCCTCCCAGCCATGCCGCTCTTTACCGGATCCAGACTCTGTCGTTACAAGACACACAAGTGTGCATGAAATAAGTGAGACACGAGAGCGGTCAAGACAATCCGAACTGCTACATACCATCGACGTTGACGTGGTCATATGGACCAAGCCGTCGGGAATCTGTCCAAAGGCTGACACCGAATTGTGTTTCAGGAATGGAACCGGTCAGCTGGATATCATCATTTATTGGGAATGACTCAAGCCTCATAATCATCCAGTGCAGATCAACGGCTGTCAGTTTGTCAGCACACATCCCTAGATCGTCCATGTTTAATTAATCTAGCTCTGTGCCGGGATCGAGTTGTGTTGTAGGTGGCTCGGACCTCCCGTAGTTTGTCAGAGAGCTCCCAATCGAGTCTTTCCAGATCAGATAGACTCCCGTCCCGTCCGTTTCCTGCATTATGACAGCTTGTTACCGCTGGGGTGGTACGCGGAAATTCTTCAATATTTCCCTACAAGTTAGCTCAGAATAATATTCCAAATTCCTGTCAGATCCCTCCACTCCCGCTGACGCAGACCAGCAAAGTATCCAATGCGCTTCGTAGTCATCTCAGACTAATATTTATTTCCCCGTCCAAGCTCCAATCAGCCAAGAAAACAGTGGCGGGCGGGACGATCCACCAGGTTGGCACAGGCACAGTCGTTGATGGGAGACAGCGGGTATCTACCTGAAAGATGGATGTGCGAGACTCAAATATTAGCTCATTGCGCTGGTAGGCAAGTCCTGTTGTGCAGTAGAGGGAATAATCGCGGAGAAGAATGATGTGTCGTAGCGTGTGATGCAGAGACCAGCATTTTGCGCCGTAAGAAGGGTTTGACGAAAGGGAGTTTTTGAAAACAAACTTACCGAATCGACTTGACCACAAGTCGCTGTTGAGTTAGGTTGTGCTTATTTGTTTCAATATGGCACTGGTCCGCGAAAATCGGTGGGCCAATTCAGTTGCTGGAATGTTGCATCGATCATAGTGGGCTCTGACAGAGAGGCACTAGCAGGATGTTCCTGTTTCCCGGCTTGCTGTGAAAGTGGACTGCATCCATTCAAGTTGATGTTCGGGGCACTAGGCAATTCTGCTGCATACGCTGTTTAGGTAGCGAGCGAGTCAGTGTGTTGCACACCATACTACCGATCCAATTCTGGCCTTGTTTATTTTTACCCTGGCAGGAGCGGGTATACCAAGCATAGGTAGGTACGAAATTTCAAACTCGGTGCTTGCCAGAGCTTTCGACGGCCACAGCCTAGATCAAGGGAGGCACAAACGTTTTGAAATATCAAAGGGAGCTAGCTGGCGGTGAATGGAGGAACTCGGTAGGCAATGACAAGTTAGGGCCCAACTGCCTGGTACCCTTGCATTGGAGATGGCCATATGTATTCGATACTGACAGCGTCAGTGCCTGACCAGCTGCAATTGAATCGAACAGAAAAAGAAGAATAACAGAACACCCTTGTTACGGATGTATTGGAGGACAGTGTAAACTTTTGTGCGAGGCCCAGTAACCCGGAGCGAGTTTCGGTTGTTCATGAAATCCCCGGAAGGATTATTTGGGTTGTCAACCAAACCCTTTTGATCGGAATTGGTGAAAACGGTCCTCTTTGAGTAAGTTTTAGGACCACTCGGATTACCGTTATAGTCTCCACGTACGATTGCGAGCTTGGACTGTTTGAAGAGTGGAATGATGGACCGATGGAGTAAAAGGAAGAGTTGGTCCGTCCATATCAACCCCAGTTTGGTTTGAACGCGTCGAACCTGGGTGTTGGAAAAAGGGTGAATGAGGCGGGGTCTGGACTTCCAGCAGGCGATGTAATAGACTTAGTTCAAAGCATTATGCTGCTCTATGTGAGTAAGTAATAGCCCAGGGCCTCGACTTTGAGGATTGGTATTGGCGAAATATCCATTCGGAGATTGTTAATTAATTGTGAGCTGTCAGTGTCCTTGCAAGCGAGCCGAGGTCAAGTCCCCTTGACGAATGCACCGTTGGGTTGAAAAGTGACATCTCACAATACGACATTGTGTAAACTACCTGGTAGGTATCCGTAAACTGGTGGTGATAAGCTCGAGAAATGCCCGTGAAACGGTGAACTGTGGTTCCTGAGAATGGCTAATGAGCTTTTGCAGCAGGGATAAAAGGATTCCGATGCCAGGAACAGGAACAGTTGGTTGCAAGAAAGCCAGCGATAGCAATAACAATAGCGGGGTGTCTTGAATGATCTGATTGAGGTGGTGAAAGGTGCGAGGTGCGAGGTGCGTGCCTGCCTCTTCTCTTCTTGCCGTCACGAACTTAACTGCGAACTGGAGCTTCCTTTCCTTCCTTCCCTGGTGTTGTGGATCTGCCAGGGTTCCACTTACCAAGTCCAAGTTCAAGGGATGGACGGCAGAATGTCGGAGATGGACCTTTTAGCAACTGCAACCTGGGTTCCTGTTGTTCGGGACTGCTCCGGACTGGGGCTTGTATCCAATTAAACCGTTCAATGACTCTTTAGTGGCTACCTCGACTTGTATTCATGAGTTGTGTTTCTTTTGCTAGGGTAGGTACTGTACAAAGCTTTGCTCCGAAATTGACCACTTACACGGACCAGTGCGAGACTTTTGTCTCTGGAATTACCTGAATTCAGGACTTGACTTACTGTACTGTCGGATTCAACCCAGCAGTAACCAGGTCCTTGGATGCCTCATTGTCTGTTCTTGAATGGGAAAGGGAGGGGGAAAAAAAGCGGCCTTTTATCAGGTCAGATCTTTACACAGGAATGCAACGGAATGTTGTGATACGCTCCATCTGCATGAGGCTTAAACTTAAGGCTCAGATCATGGTTCATACTTGCATTTTACAGAAAGTTGCAAGCACAGCATCCAGCCGTCGTGTTGGACCAAGTGCCGTGTCGAAAGAAACTCATGTCTGATCAAAGTAAATATCCAGTCGGGCGCTGCGATGCAGCCGCCACCATCATTTAGATGGACGTGAGGCAAAGCCTAACAGCAACGGGCGCGTGGAAATAACGTGGATGAATTGAGTTATCCTATCCCATTTCATTCAACGGCAGGGAATTTATGTTTTGCGACTCGAAATGTTGCAACAATTGCCTGATGATGATCCATCCCATACCGACTCTGCTCAAAAATGGAGCAGTATACTGTATCGTATCGCCATGTGCAACGCAAGAACACCATTTCACTGGCAGTTTGGCAATCGGGCCACAACTCCAAGTTCTTAATGCGGCAACTGGTGACCGCTAGGCAACTACAGCCACAGTGCCGCAACATGGCAGCTTTGCTTCGTTCCATTGCATGGTTTTGTATTGCCACCAGTTGTCGTTGGTCTGGCCGCATCAGAACCAGGCCACGAACGGCACGGCCACGACTACTGCAGCAGCAACTACAGGGCACTCGCGGGTCAAAACATGGTACCGAGCAGCTGGAATAGGGAAATACCACGGAGGTTGAACCTCGTTAGGACCAACACTGTGTCTACTGCAATGTAGACAGGGGTGTGATTCAGGTTGGGTCCCCTGTGAGCATTGTGGCCGCACACCATCCCAGACCCTGGGCCAACCAGCCAGCCAGCCAGAAGCCAGTCCGGGACGCGGGTTTCTCAACCTCTGACGGCAGCAGAAGAAAAGCAATGGGCAAACCGCAAAAGGACCTACATGAAGCCTTTCCCTTCCCGTCCAGATGCGTGGCATTGGCATGTCGCGTCGTATCTTGGGCAGCGTCCTGAAAAGGTCAAGTCTCTTCAGTCCGTCCTTTGACTAAAAGCTACTGTACCTAGGCTCCCGATATTCAGCGGCCGACTCCTTCTGATTGATTATGCCATTCCTCCAATGGACACAGGACAGAAGCCCCCCTCCCTCCCGCAGTGTCGGGTCCTCTCTGAGATGTTCCCTCCTACGACTAAGGCGTTGACGAAAGAACGGGATGAGCGAGTACTTTACGTAGTGGGATCCATATTAGGAACATGATTGTAGGCACCTCGTGGGATTATCCCACGACTCGCAACTTTCTTTTCACCCCTTCCCTGGTTTGGGCTGTTAACGTTTTCCGTCGTCGCTGCCGCTGTCCACTTGCTCTTCGCTATCTCTACTCCGTACCTCCCCTCCCCAGACACCTGCTCCCGTACGGGGGTTCCATGTTCCATGTAGCAAACTCGTACGGGTAATTGGGCGCTTTCAGGCCCTTGTTGTTCTGGGCACGCCTTCTATTCGCTGTCTCTCATTCTGCAGCATTGTAGCGCCGGGCCGCAAGGTTGGTACCTAGGCCGCCCAGGTGGGTTGGCGGGGCTCCACTACTACCACCAGGCTGGCTCAATGTGCACTGTAGTGTACTGTAGCGCCATCCATCCTAGTTAACAAACGCCAGACTAAGTATAGTTCGCCCGCCCTCGCCCATCATCCATCCTTCGATCAACTCGGGCTCTCTCCCTCTTCTTTCTTCCTACTGCTGCTGTTGCTACTATTACTTACTACGCTCCCGTCCCGTCTCCTTTTGAATTCATTAAAAGTGATCCAACCATTCGTATTTCTTCTCTCATCGCAGATCCACTGCGTCATGGGACCCCTATAAACTCTCGACTCAATATATTTACGGACTATATTTTTTCATACTAATTAGCTCGACCTTCCTTCAAAGGGACTGTCGTTGTCTATCGTCCGACACATCACCTGGCTCAAACGCCACTGCTTTCGGTCCTGCCGATTGTAACAGAAACACTACCAGCATAAACCGGGTTTTCACGAATCATCACACACAAAACACAATCATTCATCTTTTGAATATCTACCTCTTACTTTTGAATAACATCAAGAGGATTCAAGAGATTATCCACTTCAGCTCAATTCATTCTTATCACCCACCTATCATTAGCAAGGACCAACCAATCGATTAATTTTGCTCTGCCAACTCAAGCAATATGAGCTCTCCATCACAGGCTGGGCCCTCTTCGCCCAGAGAAGAGAAGAAAGAGAAGGGTTTTAGCAAGCTTCTCACTCGAACCAAGACCTTCCTCAAGAGGGAGGGTTCCTCAACCTCGTCTAAACGCCAGTCGACTGTCGGTACCTCTCAGCCAGCGGCCCCAGCCAAGGTAGAAGAAACTCCCAAGACGAGGTACGATCTCTATCAAAGTGTCGCTCATAGATGAGAAGGGCTTCGTCAGGTCCTACCTCTCTGGACGACAATGATCCAAATCTTATATGCGCGGTTACTAACAAACTCGCAGCCAAGCTCCCGTGGCCGAGGACAAGAAGACGGCTGCTAGGGCCAAGCATGAAGGCTTGGAGGGCGTTTCCAAGATGACGAGGAGCCAACTGATTGAGGAGCGTGCCAAGAAACTCAGCGAGCGTTATGGACTTGATATCAACGTTGCCGAACTCCAGACCGGATCTCCCGACGACACCGTCCTCCGTATTGACAAGCCGATCCGCATGCGCGTCCGACGAACCTGTCACAAGTGCAACGCCACCTTTTCTTCCGCCAAGGAGTGTCCCAGCTGCCAGCATGCTCGTTGCACCAAGTGCACCCGTTACCCTCCCAAGCGAAGCGAGGCCGAAATCATTGCCAGCCGTGAGCGACGTGCCGCCATCATCAAAGCCAACAAGGAGAACGCCCCTATTATTCCTGACTATTCTTATGCCTTTGACGAGAAGAAAATCGTCCTTACTCGACCCAGCAAGACTGGTGGACAGGACTTGGTTCATAAGAAGCCTCGTCAACGTGTCCGAAGAACCTGCCACGAATGCTCAACCCTCTTCATCTCTGGCAACAAGACATGCGCCAAGTGCGGCCACGTCCGCTGCACCGACTGCCCTCGAGACCCGTAAGTTTGCTCACTAGTATATGTATCAGCCGTTCCAACTAACCAATTCTTAGCCCCAAGAAGGAGAAGTATCCATACGGTTATCCCGGAGATGAATTCGGTCCCAACAGTGTGCCACACTATGAATGCAAGGAGTGCAAGACAATATTCCCAACTGGTGCGGAAAATGGAACCCAATGCACGAAATGCGGATGCGAGAAAACAGACCAATCGCCTCGTGTTAAACCCCGCAAGGTTGAGCCTGAACCAGACCCGGAAGTTTTGAAGAAGTTACAGGCACGACTGGAGAATCTGAAGGTAGCATAACCGACATAAGCGATTAGGCGCCCTCGTTCCCGGGTGCCAGGTGAGGTTTAAAGAGTGGGGGTTATTTTCTTATTCTCATACACACATACATACACACATACGACGACATTCCGAACTGCGGGCGAGGAACGATTACTGGAAGATTCATCACCCATTTGCATGCGTCGAAAATCGTCCGCCATTGTTTCCTGTCAGCAATTTATTCACTTCTACTTCGGTCACACGTTGTACGGTTCATCCATTCTTGGCCACGGGACAAAATAGTATCCGACACGAGCCCTCTTGGTTTTTTTTACGAGATAGAGGTGGTAGATTCATATCAGCCAACACATACGACATCACGATCCGGATCCTTCAAGCGCACTCCACGATTTTGCATTCTAAGCCATCAGTCATTCACACGCATTTACGACAGAGGAGTTATGATTCAGGGGAGTGGGGTGATGTACAGGGTTGGGGGATATGTGGGGTGATTTCTAGAGAGGTGTTGAGGGGAGATTTGTGACTTGTTAACAAAAATGCGCATTCCCTTTGCGGACCGTGGCTTTGGGAGGATGGATACCACAACGGATAGGCCACATGGTCAATGTATTTTGGCGACAGCGAAGAAGCGTTGATCTTTTCATTCTCTCATGGTAAATCCAAGTTCTACTGTCGAGCGACTCACTCGTACTATATCAATGAGGAAGACGTCAATCCTTCTTTACCTATGCAACGTTATGTATGACAAACATGGATGACACTTGCAGTGAAGTCAAAAATTAGATACACCAGCGCCGATGATATATATACTCCAGCCCCTTGTATGCATTCTACCTGAGCCTTCGGACCCTTGATTTTATTGCTCTTGTCCATCATGCCACACAAATGGCGTCACCATTTTCACATCATTTTATTCTACTGCAGCTAAGAAATCTTTAGCCTCACGACACTAGGTCAGTAGTATACGTTGGTGATTAGATTATTTAGTCAGGTTCGGGCTTAGTTAGACTGGTTATTACTTGTTTCCTTTTCCGCACTCTGAGCTAGACAGGAGTTGAGTTATGTATCAGAGAACTCAAGTATGTAACAAATATGTGAAATCTGCACATTTACGAATCCATACGTTTGTTCGTGTGCCTGTTTGTCTAGATAACCACTCGACTTGTTTCCAAACCCGTTTCTGTTTATGCCGGTATCGTGTTACTGCAGCACATCTGCGTAAGTGAATGAACAAGCTGCACTTTGTTGGGGGGCAGAAGCGGGGATTGTGCCATGGCCTGATACTTGCTGTGTAGCGGTGTGTACTGTGCAGGCACAACAAATGAATGGTGGTGGTAATATCATGAGGAGAAACTGATAGTTTCGGGATGTCGGGAGGACAAGAGAGGGGAGATGAGGCGTATGCGTCTCTGGGGAGTGCCACAGACAGGGGATGGTGGTAAGTTCCTTAACGCATGTCTTTATGGTGTAGTTCTAGAACTCAAGAATGATTTCCGATAGTGATGTCAGAATACTGATCCTCGTGGATACTCTATTGAATGTCCTTCTAGGTAGGTACTAAGTTGATAATTACTACTTAAGGTATCCTTACCGCTTGCTCCCTCGGCACATGTGATTTTATACCTACATAAATGCATGGTACGTACACAACACTATTCAACCGGTTGGTCTCCTTCCCTGATGAACGACTCCAGACTGATCCTAGCTGTATGGGTCACCGAAGCTCCAAGGGTATCAATTCGGTTGATCTTCCGACCAAGATATCTCCCCACACCATCCATACGGTTGTTGAGATGGGCATACTGGTCGTCGACCCGGCGCTGCGCGACCGAGCTCTGGAATTCAGCCGGATTGAGAATTGGCATGAGACGGTGAGTTGGGTAGAATCGACCTCTAATCGACTGCTCCTTGAACACAACGTTCTCTTTAACCAGTGCATAGCACCAGCGCTGTGCCCCTACCGAACGGCGCCATTGGCTCTCACTCCGCAACGCAAGGGGAAGGTGTTCATCCCTGACGATATTTGGGTGGTCTTCAGATACAAGTTGGTAGATATGACCACGGAAGAAGACGGCACCGGGGATGTCTTTTGTGGTGAAGATGAACCGTAGTCCGAGGACGCCCGTCTCGGCCGGGACATTGAGATCAGCAGGCAGCGATTTAAGCCGCATCGCGTCACCAATCTCGACCCGCTCAGCCCCAAAGAAGCAGCCATAGTAAGTCACAGTCTTAATTTTCGGATCTTCTGAGAGTTTGGACCAAAGTGAATACGAATAATCAATCTTGACAGCTGCCATCTTGGAAGCATCGAGGGCGATCACCTCACGTCGATTTCCGTCTGCTGTATTTTGAAACAGCGACTCCCATGATACACCATCATAGTCCTTGTCCTTCAACTCGGGCAGGGTGACCGGGGGTACTGTAAATGCGTAAAAGGGCCGCATATCTCCATCAGTCTTCGTCACGTTATTCTGTTGAACGATGCCGTGTCCAATGGGCATAACCTCATGCTGACCACTGGAAGAAGAAGCAATAACTCCAAGGCGCCACGTATTACCATTCTGGTACCACACAAGCTCTCCCGATCGGAACAACACAGGTGATTTGAGTGCCCATTGAATAGGCTGGGGTTGTGCTTGAGCCTGCTGTTGGGCCTGCTGTTGAGCTTGTTGTTGAGCTTGCTGTTGCTGTAATTGTGGTTGAGGCTGTATCTGCTGTATTTGAGACGGCGGTGGTTGCTGTTGCTGTTGGTGCGGTTGATGTTGAGGTGGTGGTTGCGGCTGGATGATCTGTTCCTGAAGCCGAGGTTGAGGCGGCTGTTGGACTTGCTGTATAGGAGTTGCGGTAGCAGATATCGGCGTGGGAGCTGGAGAGTTTTGTGCTGTAGCAGCCGGTGTAGATTGTGCAGATGCTGAACGAGGCACAGCATTACCGGGCTTCTGGGATACCTGCCCAGGCATCGGAGGTAGAGGGACCGGTGTTACTTTGGGTGGCATCTTATCAACCTTGGGAGGTTCGTGTGTGATGATTAGACCGTCATCCGCAGCAATGCCTCCCTTGATAATGTTGGCGGCATTGCAGTGCGCACAACAACAATCTCTGTAGTCCATTGACGCCGAAAGTAGCCATATTAAATGGACAGCAAACTCCTGTGGACTCTTAAAGAGTTTCGCCTTGATCGGGTACCCAGATACCCAAAGATGCTTAGACTTCTCGTATAGCCAGTACCCGCGTGGAAAGTTCACCAACCACGGATTTCCTTCTGAATTGCAGTCAGAAATGATTTGAGAGGGTTATAGAATAGTTGACTTACCATCGGGATTTGGACACAGCTCCTGCTTGAGAAGAATACCGAGCTTGACTTTCCACTCAGTGAACCTTGGGTCATCTTCCGCTAACCGAACCATCTGAGGTTTAGTCCTTGGTGTTTTCTCTGCAGCGGCCATATCCTTTGTCTTTTTTGTCGTACTCGTCATATTTGGTGCTGTGACTGGCCAGTAGCCGGGTCCAGTATCTGACCCATCACTTCTGGCTACCCGAATGACATCGAATTCCTTCAACTCCGTCACGTTCATCGCCATCTTTCGAGAAGAAAAAAAAGTGTTGGTGGCTATCCAAAATTGTTGACATTGATCGATACTGAGCAAATAATATTGTGTCCTCCCTCAGATTTTGTGAGGCTAGCAGCCACAAGTAGCTGACTTATCTGCCCTCTATCATAGAGTGACTGATATCAGTTTACCAGTCCGGTTCGCGACGGGTAACCGTCCAACGCGTGTGCCGTTGTGGGGGAAACGGGCTATTTGTGATGACAATCTTTGATGAAAAGCTCACACATGCAAGTCTTTGTTGGACTAGTGACTTTGACACGTACTGCCTCTTTCCTTTGTGTGGCGCGGAGCTTATAGTGGGTTTCCTGCGCGAGTAATATTATTGTTCTGGACAAACGTGGTCCAGGCTACGCGTGATGTGTTTTGAGCGATGAAGGGGGTGTTGTAGCTTATTTGAAGTTCAAGACGTTCAGGAGTGCGATGCATTGTCAAATAAGCTGAGTCAGCAGCCATATTCGGCTACCCTAGACGATATAGTGGAAAACATGAATTACTCCTTCTGTGATTAAGACTTTAAGCAGACCAGTAAACGTGAGATTTCGCCGGAACTATCGTTCCCGGTTTTATTAGGCTCTCGAAGTTTAAAATCAAGCTCAAGATAATTGTCAGACCGAACGTTGCAATATCTAAATTGGAGTAATGGTAGTCTCTCCAAATGACCGCAGTCGTACTCCAATACTTTGTCCATCACGTCAAGAAGAAGATCAAGGGGTTATGGGCAATAACCCATGAATCGACTACTCATGGATAGAATATGAGAACAGGTAATTCAAAAAGCCTATTTCTGGACAATGTTGACGGGTCATTCGTTGGTTCTGGGAAGCTCTATCCTCAGATGTGGAATACCTTACGCCACCACAGCCACACATCCTTACATTCAATTAACTTACAAGTGGATACAGAAACGCGATCAACGCGTCTAGCACATATTCTTTATATCAACCACCATAGTATTTGTTCCTCAACCCTTCATATTTCACCAAGGCGCCCCCGAGCGCATGCAGAACAACTTCAAAACATAATGAGTGGTAATAGTGTCAACCACGGCGACAGGGCCTTTCTCCAAGCCATTCTGGCTAGAGGCTCGATTACATTTGAAGAGGCTCAACCCATCCTTGCCGCAATATTCAATGCCAACCGCAACCAGGCTGACGACGAGGACGAGATACGGAGAGACCAGATTACCGAAGAACATTTACACGAGGCTATCGATAAAGCTTCCGAAGCAGCATCGCTATTTGATTACGAAATACGCAGCACTTCTCACCAAGTAACTAAGAGACGAATATGGGCTCTGGTCAACACCACTTCCGATCCGCAAACACAACTTGCTACTTCGTACAACCCAGAAGAACTGTCTTTCATTAAGAGAGTCTTAGATGCCATGTTTGAAAAGTTCAACACGCCGCGCATGGAAGTCATGGCCATTACGGAGATGCAAGCTATCAAACTGGCCCGACCGAACCGACGGGAAAGCCAGATCGATATGGAAACCCAAACACAAACAATGGCAGATAAAGGGCTAAAGCACAGTGAGGTTGAGATTGTTCTTGCAAGCCTGGTTGAGGGAGGTTGGTTCGAAAAGAGCCAAGAAGGGTTTTACAGTCTGTCACCACGAGCATTGCTCGAATTGCGACCTTGGTTGGTTGAAACATATAATGACCCCGAACTTGGACCACGGGATTGGCAGCGCATCAGGTTCTGTGAAGCGTGTAAGGACATAGTCACGATGGGCTTGAGATGCTCTGAAATGGACTGCAATTTCCGACTGCACGAGATCTGCGAAGAGGCTTTCTGGCGAACTAGAAGAGACAAGAAATGCCCTCGATGCGCCACCGACTGGTCGGGCCAAAAGTATACAGGCGAGAGAGCCGTCACGTCAACGGATGCCTTCCAGCGAGGACGACGGAAGAACGGTGGCGGTTGGCGACGCAGTACCCTCGCCGATGAGGTTATTCGGGATGAGGGAGGTGCGGAGGAAGCAGAAGATGAGGACGGGGAAGAGAATATTGACGGTGCCGATTAAGACAGACATTCTACTTTCTAAAAGTCCGTCTACTACCAATTATTATGATACCCCAGATCAATACGACTAGTAGCAATTAATCCAATTGAAGTCGAATTAAGTCTTGACCCCCCCGCACTGTCTCTGGAAGCGATTTTGACCAATGATTTTCGGATTCGTATCTCCGACGGCAGTTAATAATTGTCGATCATCAATTAAAGCCCCAAGAATGTTGGAGGTGGGGTGAAACAAAGGTCAGGCTCATTAGAGCTTAGGCCTAGGTAGGCTTGGGTCTTGAGGGTAGCAGAATAACAGGCGGGCATAACTAACTCGAACAAAACCAGAAATCCAATAAGAGACCATGGACTTAGGTACCTAGAAAAGGTCCTATCGTCTCTTACATTGTTTGTAAATTCTTTTGCCTCCCTCCTAAAGGGTGCCAGGCTTTGACTTAGCTCAGGCGCGGCAGCTGCCACCCAATGACATCACATGTGATGTGGCTGTGCGTTGTCGATTCAAGTAGATCGTTCGTCACCCAAGACAAGACAATCTAGACAAAGGCGAATTACAAGCGCGCGCCAATACACAGTCTACCATCGCCTCTCTTTCAAAAACTGGGCGGCCTCTTGTTTCAGTCCAATTCACAGTAGTTAAATAGCTTAATCCCTATCTTTTGGATCTGCAGCTAGCTTCTCAACCGAACAACCACCTTCAATATGTTGGAATACTTTACATACAAAAAGATCAAGAAAAACAAGGCCGAGAAAGCGGCCGCCGCTGAAGAGGCTGCGAAGAAGACTGAAGCTGGATCTTCTGTCGATCCAAGCCATGGGCGTGTACCCGACTTCAACAACAGTGCAAATCAAAGTCCTGGTCAACATCCTAGGCGGCGAAGCACTCAGCACAGCCAAAGCTCCAATACCCCTCCACTGAGCCCAGTTCTTGACCGTGATGACGAAGCCTGGCTTCGGAGCATCCTGGAAGATGACGGTCCAGCTCCGCCACTGCCTCCACGAGTCAACACTCCCCAGATCGACCTCTCTTCTGCGTCCGATAGTGAGATAGAGGCCATCAAGCCTTTTCAAGAAGCCCACGACAGGAAGGACAAGAACAAAGACAAGAAGACTAAGGAGAAGACGGAAAAGCAACCAAATCGGCTTACTGCTCTGTTCACGAGACACAAGAAACCGCAGGACGGTCTCAAGCCAGAAGACAACGTCGCTAAACCGGAAGCTGAGCGTGAGGAGCAGGATCTCGGCAACGTTCTCGATCGCCTGAACCTTCAAGCTAAGAACAACAAGATCGTCTCTCTCTCTAACGAGTCCTCCGAGCTGCTGTCTCGTTTCACGCAGGTCTTTAAAGACCTCGCCAACGGTGTGCCGACAGCCTACGGTGACCTTGCAAGCCTTGTTGAGGATCGTGACGGTGCCATCAATCGAGGTTTCGAGAAACTGCCCTCGTCTTTGAAGAAACTCGTTACTCAGCTCCCCGACAAGCTCACTTCATCATTGGCGCCTGAGTTGTTGGCAGCTGCAGCAGAGAGCCAAGGTCTCAAAGCTAATACGGAGAAGGGCGTTAAGGATGCTGCTATCGATTTGCTTAAGCCATCGAATCTGACAGATTTGGTGACAAAGCCAGGCGCCGTCGTCGGTATGCTCAAGGCGATTGTGAACGCACTAAAGGTGCGATGGCCTGCCTTTATTGGCACTAATGTTATATGGAGCGTTGCTTTATTCTGTAAGTCCTGCACATAACCAATTTGACTGCTGGCTAACTCTTTGCAGTGCTGATGTTCGTGCTGTGGTACTGCCACAAGAGAGGTCGTGAGGTGCGTCTTGAACGCGAGAAGTCCTCCGCGGAAACTCCTATTGATGGCAGTAGCCGTATCGAGGAACTGCCAGACGACCCTCTTCTCCCAGGACCAGAGGAAGCGGCTGCAAGACGCAATGCCGACAGGGCAGCACTCGGAGATCCCGTGTCTCCCATGTCCGAACGGTCGCCTGTTCCATTTATAGCCGAGCCAGTGTCACCTGAAGAGCCGGTTCGTCGTTGAGACGGAAAGTTTTGCGACTGAGATATTATGATATGGTAATGCAATGCTTATGATGCGGGTTATGACAATTGACGAAACGAGAGTGAGGCCTCAGGGCATTGTGAATAGGTAGCTTTCACTTTTGATGAACGACTTGAATAAAAAAGATTTCTGCATTTTCACAGTAGGTGGGTATCATATTGTAAGAAGTATCCGTTTTCAAAGCTTTCCATCTTGCCCTCTCGGCCTACCTGGGTACGGTGACGCTACCAGAGCCATTTTCGGCGCATTAATCGTCTTGAACAATCTCCTTGATCTCTTCTCGTCCTGGAGCCATAGCAACAGCCTCGCTCTTATCGTTCACGCCTTGACGATCCGTCGCACCGCCGCCGTCTTGGGACCAGAAGTCAACCTCGTCAATAATGTCGTAGACAATATCTTCTGCAATCTGATCACGGTAGCGCTCGCTTACAGCATGCATTTCGTTCAGACGAGGGTTACCGGAGCGGACTGCATCGGGGCCACCGTCCGCAGTGGACTCGGCTTGAGGAGGGTACCAGAAGTCGGGGCCGAAATTAACCTCCACAGCCCCTCCACGGAAGACACTTACCGCAGGGTAGTAACCGAGCATGCCATCGTCCAGGCCCTCGCGAGCGCCGACCTGTGTCTGAGGACGAGAAGCCGGCGGGAGAAAACCTAGCAGGTTCTCGAAAGGAGTGCCCATAAGGACACCGTTCTTATAAACGCGAATGCAAGAATTGGGCAGTGTGCGAAGACTGGGTAATGGATGGTTAGGACCGGGTTCTTCTGAAACACCGCTGCCCAGTCCCGTCGGGTTCATCAGATCTTCTAATTCTTTGACGGGGTGGTATTCGATTCTTTCGAAATACGTATGGGCCTTGAAGCGAATAGGAAGACGATCGCGGACAATATTGTGCCCTTCAGCCGTAGGCAAAGGCTCTTCATCTGTTTGGTCAACTACTGGATTGTAGTGCCCGGACATAATCTTGCGGTGCAAGTTTTCTGACGGTAGCTGAATCTCGAGGCCGATCACATCACCTTCTCTTATACCTTCTCCTGCAGGAAAGAATTCCTTGGGCCGTGACATGTGTACCTTTTCGCCCGCAACATCGCGGAGGCCATAACTATAGGCATCAAATCCCACTGGGGCATCAAGCGATGCCTCTCGTCTTGCCCAGCCCATGCGCACATGTTGCCCGCCCTCTGGTTTAGATTCACCGTCCTTGGGCGGTCGAACCCCCTGTGTGATTTTGCATTCCCAGTACCATCTACCTTCTCTCACAGCAACGTTCGCGCGTGCCATGCGAAAACCTTTATCTGTTGTGACTTGTCGGGCTGTCTTGTCAAAATAGACATGCCCCGCTGAGTCCTCGAAGCTCATGTGGGGTCCATACGGCTCTGGTTCTGTGCCTCGATAGTAGATCATGGAAGGGAAGAGGGGGTCGGCGATGCAGTGTGTATAGCGGAAGCTCTTCTTATTGGACACACTGATTATGTTAGTCGAGTGAAGCCTGTTGTTGATGTTGAATCCGACTTACTGATCTGATGTCTCGAAGAACTCTATGGTCTGACCATCGGGAGCTGTGATCTCATGATGCGTAGTCATGACAGGGCCGCGAGGGGCGTCGAAGTCAGACAATTTAGGAGGCGCAAGCTTATAGCGGAACGGACTCGACTCGTTCTGTTTCTTTTGCTGCTTCGTCGTCTTTGGTTTCGGATCCGGAGTCGCACGAGCGCTATCGGCACCTTTTGATTCGCGCTTCTTCAATGTATCTTTCTTGGTGCGCGCCGACTTGGATCGCGCCGCGTGAGAGGCATCTTCGGGAGCCAGGGAGTCGGAAGGCCTGACCTCGGGGTTCAATGGTGAGGGAACGACAGGACTGTGACGACCCTCTTCGAGAGCGCGCTTCTGAGGGATTGAGGTCAATGGGAGAGTTGGGGTGGGCTCTCTCTTAGGAGAGCTTCCAAACTCAGATGCCATGATGAAATGCAGTGATTGATGGTTGGTATTGTTTACAGATGGCGAGAATACTGATGCGGTGTGGGGTGACGTGACGTGACGCGAAGCTTGAACTGGTCTCCAAATGGCGTCAATTGCGATTCGTGAATTGCGCCCACATGGACTTGAGCTACTGATCGATAATCTTGACTCGCTTCGCGGTTGAAGCGCGTAAAGAGATAAGATAAAGAGATAACGGAGTACAAGCCTCGGCTGATAAGATGAGAAGAAAAGAAGGAAAAGAAGAGGGTCCGATCTCAGCCTAGTGTCGACATGATCGTACTGTAGTCGGTCTAGACGACCCCCCTGCGCAAAAAGCCGAGCAGCGCCAAGCGACTCAAAGGAATTTCTCCGTATTAGCTGAACCAATCACAGCAAGGTTAATGTAATCCGACGCATTTCAGGGGCGACCAAAGACAATTGACAGAGCCGCGGTGAGAAAATTGGGGGGGGGGGGGGA